>JAQIYK010000779.1:0-12112 GCA_034700465.1 Rotylenchus robustus | reverse complement strand
TTGTGTTTCATCACATAAATAAAATCGCTTCGAAACGACTAAAAAAATCTTAGTGAATAGTTTACAAAAGAAAATAGGTGTATCTCTTTCTTTCCTTTCTTTGTCTTTACTCTCTTAAATTATATTTATATTTTGCCAGTTTTCGCTTCGATAAATTTGATTTTTTTAAACTCGGTTGATGAATACAAACCCCCTACCTTACTGCCCTTTTTGCTCCTCCCTTCTTCCTTTCAGCAGGATTCATCTTTCTCTTTTACATTCACTCTCTCTAACTCCACTATTATTTTGTCCAGCAACATGTACACGCGTTATTTTGTTATCGATTTTAAGAGAAACACGGAGGGTGAAAGAGAAGGGAGAGCTGTCCGTTAACAAGCACCACCCTAATCCAAAACAAACTACTCACTTTTGTACAAATTTATGTATACCAAAATTTGGGCCATAACTCTCTTACACATAAATTAAGCTAGAACCTAGAACACACTTCAAAAATCAAATTCAAACAAAAAATTAAACATTGAAATCGAAGATATTGTATTGCTTTCCGAACTACTTTATTACAGAACCAATAAGTCAATTGCGTTTTATAAAATTGCGAATTTGAACAACTTTACATAGTCAATGTGAATCATAAAAATAATTTAGTATATGCATGCATGGTCACCGACATTCGATATCATTTGATTTCCATTCACTGGGTTTGGTCCAAGTGATGCTTAATCCCCGGAAATGCTTGCAAAATGTATGATATACCCACATGACATTGTGGGTGATTCTGTGCCAGACTAACGGTAGTTGCTAGCGTAATCTAAATGCAGTTCTTACTATTAATTAATGCTTGTTTTGTTCTAATAACCCACCATCACTTTGTTTTCCACATTTGCTGGACTTTCTCCAATTTGAATGGCTTGCTAAAATTTACAACTTTTAGCATATCATATATTGGGCTAAATCCCTAATACCTGAAGAATTCCGGTAAAATAAGTATTAAATGCTTCGCCGTTGTTCATTTCGCCGAGATCATCCTTCGGTATTAAATTTACGAAGTAACAGAGGAATTGTTTAATTTGAAAAATTCTTAAAGCCGTAATTGGCTGCATTCCTGCAACTTTGAAACAGAGTAGAAAAATTCGGTCACTGTTAGGAGCTTTCAGCAGCTGATTCATGACTAAAAGCAACTTTTAACTATCAAAATCGAAAATGCTTTGACCTATCCGAACATGGTATATATGGTATGGTAAGTACATGTAATGTACCCATACACTCACATATCCTCCCTTTCCCCTTTACCAAGATCCTATGGTGAGGTAAATACCAGATTTGTCCCTACCACAGCGATGCCTTATTGGCAACACAAAAAAGGTATAATACTTGAGGATAAATTTATGAAATTTAATTTAAAACACATACTCTGGGTGAAATGCTTAAATTGCTCCGATTGATGTTGCAGTTGCAAAGCACTTATGAAATTTGTTGCAATAGCTGATGGTAGGGGAGGAGGCATTTGGCGAGGCTGCCTTTCTCGTTCGTATTCTTTCCATGCTTCCTCCCGGTCCTTAAAATTGGGTTTTAAATATGTAATCTTATTCAATTAAATTAAAAACTACTTCGGTTGTCAATTGTTCCTCCTCCAACTCATTGAATAACATATCATGCGGATGGTAGCTGACTATTGCGTCTGTTCCTTTAAGAATAATATCTCCTAACAGACGGTCCTATAAAAACAATCACAGCAATTGAAAATTCTAAAAGATGCAAAAACCTTGGGAGGGTCTAAATGTGGTCCTTGCGATTGATCAAGTGTAGCAGCAGGTTCAAAGCGATACATCTCATCTAGGTCCTGAAGTTTATAATGACGTTGTATTTGTGCGGCTTCCGTGACCCGTTTTGCCGTTGATTCTTTTGTGACTTGACGATTGTAAATTCGTTCTTCCATAGTTCCCTTAGATTAAGTAAAAAGTGCCATTAAATCATATTACTATGCAATATTACCTGTGCAACAAACCGATAGATGTATATAGGCTTTTCTTGGCCAAATCTATAAACTCGGAACAGCGATTGTGTGTCATGAGATGGATTCCAACAACCTGTTGTAAAGTAAACCCATAAAAATTATCAATCTCGAAACGATGACATCAAAGTTTTTGTTGATCTCTCGTTAGTAAGGTTTACTTTATTCTTATACTAACTCAATATCCCAACCCAAAAGGTGCGTGGAATCCTATTAAAAAATATTACAATCAAATATGATGACACGATTTGCTCCAACCAAATTAATGCCCAGAGATCCAGCACGAGTAGATATCAGCAAAAGTCGTTTTCTAAATTTGTTTGAATGGATAACAATGAAACTTTTTTGTGAATCACCGTAAATTTAGAGGGTTGTTGAACTCCTGTTGGATCCTAAATTATCATCATTTTTGTCTTAATCACTCTGTATTCAATTAATATAATACCTGTCTCTGTCTTTGGCAGATACCGCGCCATCAATGACATCGTAATCTCGACCTTTCTTCCACGACCACTGCTCACCCTGTCTCATCAAAGCTTCATGCCCATCAACAAACCAACGATCGTTGTTGACAAAATACGCGAGCATCCGTCGAATGAATGCTATTGAGTTTAGAAATTGGGAAAAAACGATCCTAAATTTATTTTTATTTTAATAAATTCTTGATGAGTTATACAGTTTGTCTCCAATAGCTTCACATTTCTTGATAATCTCCATCAGCAACATCAGCTTATTGCTGAGCTCGAAGTTGTTCCTGTCTTCTTCCGTAACCAGGTTCTTTGCCCATTCTTTTAATTCAGGCGGTGTCTCGGGCCGTATCTCATCTGGTGCTTCATTGGCTTGACGACGTGATCGACGGAACGGTTGATTGGCTTTCGTTGAAGTAGATGGGCCTTCGCTGCAAAATTTTATACATTACATAGTAATGACGATACGAGAATGAGCGGTAGTTCCGTAAGACACTTTTGAAAAATGTAATTAGTTTGTAAAAATGTCAAGATGATAAGAAGCTAGAAAATAAATCATATATCCGAATCTGCGGGAGTTTTTGTTCTCAAAAAATAAACTGTTGTGCTTTGGAAGAAATTTTGTAATATCAATTAATGGTGCCCATGCAAATTAAAAAACGAATACCTGTCTTCATAATCCGGTGCAATTCCTTCATTTGAATCTTCCTCATCGCCTTCGTCGTCGTCTTCCTTTTTTCTCCTGTTCTTCTCTTCTTCCTCCTCTTCATCGTCATCCTCTTCATCATCTTCAACCACAAAATCATCATCGTCCCGCATTAGCTGCTTTCTCTCCTCTTCTCGTTCATGCTCAATGATTAGATAAGGATGAGTCCAAATGCGATACAGAATGACATGGTTGCTAATTAGATAACGGCCGCCTTCTATCATATTGTGATCTTCAGCAAATTTCAAGAAATGGTTGTAGAGATCAATTTGAGGCTGAAAGTTTTTTATGAGTAGATAAAAAGAATGGCGACTTTTCATCCCTTTTAACAAAGGTATATGCGGTGAAGAAAATACTAATCTACTAATTTTCTGGCTCTAAAATTTTTGGCAACTTAATTGCACATGCACATCCTGACCCATCCACTCCGCGCTCCATTACCTGTACTACCTTGTGCCCTACTTTTTTTTCAAAAAATTCTCGATACTGCCAGGCTGGGATATGCAGACATTTTGACATATATAAATTCTCGCCCTAGTTATTTTGAAGATATAAAACTGACCTTAGTGAGGCGGATCATGATAACGTATTCTTGCTTTGGAGGAAGTGATTCCTTTAAGACGGTATAATCTCTTCTGTCTAGAATTCCTCGAAGACGTTCGTGTAATACATGGCAACGACGTCTCATGCATAAAACATCGTGACGGGTAGCATCGACTGTTCTCCCTCGATTGATGATATTCTCAAATCGGCTCTTGAACTCCTTGATATTACCCAAAAGGTTCGGTTTCACAAAGTTGACCATGCTTATTAAATAAATATATGCAATTAAATAGGAAAACAAAACATCAGAAATTACCAATGATATTCACTCAGATTGTTTTGCAGAGGAGTACCAGTCAGACAAATACGCCGTTTGGTACAAATGTGGTTAATAGTTTTCGAAATCACAGCATCGCAATTTTTGAGCTTGTGACCTTCATCACATACTACCATATGGGGACCTAAAACAAAATTTATTAAGTGATGTTGAAAAGCATATTTTCATAATGGATCCAAAATCATATCAGTATATCAAACATCAACCCACTCCCACCCCATAGTACGAGTAGCACGTACACATGCCTAGTTAGTAGGGGGAGGTTTAGGCTTGGGACCGAATTGGGGGGGGGGGGCGAAGTGGGTTGTTTACCCCCTGTTATTTAATAATATATTGTTCCTGCTGTGGGCTCAATGGCTGAAACATTATTTAAATGTAGAAATTTTTTTTTTGGTTGCGTATGCGAAACTCTCTAGAGAAAATTCGTGAGGTGAAAAAGGGTGTTAATATTTAATATAAACCACACTCAAACAGTTTTATATTTTTCAGAATCTTTGGAAAAACACAAATTTGGTTAAATCTGTGGACCATCAAAAAGTATATAGAAGCATGATGATATAATGTATAACCAGACAAACCTTCGAATAGATATTTCCGGAATTGAGGTCTGAGCTTTTCAAGCTCCTTTTCCTTTTTCGATTTGGCCTTCGGTTTTGCAATTAACTTCTTTGCTAGCCCACGCTTATTTGTTCCTGGTTTGTCTTCTGCTGATTCTGTAAGTCTTCGGAACAAATCATAGCCTATGATTAAAACTGAGGGTCCTTTGTGTTTCGACCATCGTTTGATTGCTTGCAAACGATCAGTGTTTTCAGTCAGCGATCCAATTTCGGAGTACTAAATTCATTTATTTAAACCAACGAAAAATCATTCAAAACCCGACAAATAAATGTAAAATTACTGTATTGTGGTTTGGTTTAAGGCTAAAAAAACACTAGGTCAAAAACATTTTACGAAATGTTTGTAAAAAATTGTACTATAGGCTCCAAAAATTGCTTCATTCATGCTTTCCTTCAGTATTTTTAAAGTAATTCTTAATACATTCTGAATGTTTTGCTGAACACTACTAAATTATTGCAATATTTATGAACTCGCGAATAAATTTTAAAAATTCTATCTCGAAACAAACTTAGTTGAAATTAAAATGAGCTATTTGACGTACATTTATAACGTTGTCCAATTCTGGATCAATGGAGTAAAGCCATTTCTCAAATTCGTTCATCCAATTCAATAAAACATTTTTGGGGGCAAATATCAACACTTTGTTAACCTTCTCGCTGATTCGCGGATGTGATAAGATTGTGTGTAAAAAGGCAATAATTTGTAACGTCTTTCCAAGACCCATGCAGTGGCCAAGAATGGCTGAAAATAAAATTTGATAAAAAATAAAGCCCTATAAAATTCTTACCTCCTCCACCCTCACTCTCCTCAAGCATACTCAATGACTCCAAAGTACAATCGTATAGAAACTTGATGCCATGCGCTTGATGTTTTTTTAAGACTTGAACCAGCGATGGGTGGACTTGAACGGGAATCGGGATTTCACTGCTCTTATCAGCATCCAATACAATTGACTTGAGGATAGGCTGGCTTCCTTCCCCTGAATTATTCCATTTGTATGATACAATAAATTTAAGCATTGAAATTTTACCTTTGTAGACTAATGTTGTATTCTTGGAATTTGCATCCGTAACCAATTCAATTCCGTTGAATTCCTTCTGACGCTCCTCGAGTCGCTTCCTCCGCTCTTTTTCTGCGCGTTCCGCTTCCTTTGTTTCAATAGCCAAATTCTTTTTGGAAATAACTTTTTTCACTGATGTTGTCATCGGCACCTCCTCGTCACTCGATCGAATGTCTTCCAAACTTTCAACTTCATCTTTATGGTCAGAATCATCACTGTTTTCGCTGTCCGAAACTAAGTATTTGTTCTTTTTCTTGGACTTGCCTTTTGGCTTTGCTTTGTTTCTTTTGGCCTTAAGTTTTCATTGTTATCATATTATTAGTGCAAAATTCACCTTCTTGACTTTAGTATCTCGTTTACTTGTAGTGGGCATTGCATCCAACTCGATGACATCATAACCATCCGTTGTAGGTTTTCGGTTTAGTCCACGTTTCTTGCTTAAAGTTTCGCAAACAGAATAATCCTCGATACTGTCCTCATCGTTGCTATCAAGCACAATTTCCGAACTAGACGAATGAAGCATGTCTCCAATCCTTAAATTAAAAAATGTTAAATTTTAAAATATTTCATCTCTAATATATACACCTTCCAGGATGTTTTTGTAATTTATGATCAGATTCTTTGTCGCGAGTGTCCAATTGAAGAGAAACTTGCCCATTTTCATCATCCTCATCATCGATGACGGCTCGACTTGCTTGACGAAGAAGTTTTTTCAGCTCCTTAATTTTCTTTAAAAATGTGTTAACCTCTAAAAAAATACTTTGTTCTTCCGATACATTGCACGTGTCATTTTAGGTGGAGGAATATGGCCACTTTCGCTGGATTCTTTGCTACTTTTTTCATCGGAGGACCATTGTTTATCTCGCATTTCTTTGTCTGACAAGTCATCATTTGAGAATCCTGCCGATCGTCGATCTGTAGCATTGACTTTGGACAGCCACTCGTCCTTATCCTTTTTGGTTGTAAGATTACTTATATGTATGTATGTATAAGAGTATAAGTGTCTAACCTTTAGTTTGGTAACTCTTTTACGTTTCAGTTCTTTAGTTGAATGGTCTGACGACGGCTTTTTTGCACAATCATTATCTTCTTGTCCATCGGTGTCTTCTGATTCGAATGAAGATTCGTTATTTGGCTCCGTAGTTAATTTGCGCAACTTTCTTTGATGAAATTTGTTTAGAAATTTCCTCCCAGATCGAATTTGATGTTCCAACTCATCAGCATCACTTCCATCCTTCTCTACTTCACGACTTCTATGTGCCTTAAAATAAATTTGTTTTTATGTAGAAAAGTTAGATAAAACGGGGTTTCTTTTAATCAGCAATTATTATAAATGCTGAAGTATGGCTGACTTCCCTTTGTTTGTAATTATTTATCCGAAAAAGAACCCTTCGATATTTGGACAAATAGATTTCCTTTGTCAGAAAATTTTGTAGAATTTCATTTTTTCGCGGGTCCTTGGTTTCCTAATTTTACCAATTTTAACATTTTTCTCTCCCCAAATCCTAAGCTTGTTAGGCCCCGGGCTGAACATCCGTTTTACATATGAATCTTAAATACCCTGTCTCCGAAAACAATATTGCCGAAAATATAGTTTAAAGTGATCCACTTTGAAACCTAATTACGCACCTTTTTTCGGCGGCCCAGATTTCGTACCAATTTCTCAAAATCTTGAATCGAAATTGGGATTTCCACTCGGGAAGTAAATTCGAAACACCGCTTTGCTTCCTCATCTAGATCATCAATTAGCTTGTTTACTTTATTTTTATGTTCCTTGCAACGCTGTTGTTGATTTGCTTCGAGATCAGCTTGTTGTTGGACCACAATTTCTCTCGGACTTTTCTCACTTTGTTGTCGTGAATTTTGTTGATCAGAGTCCTCATTTGTTTCAAGACATACCATTTCCACATCTTGTTGTATCTCAATGGTGGTCTGCATCTCATTTCCAACTAAAACGAATTTTTAATGAAAATTTTGAAAAACTAAAGGGAAAATTACCAATGTGATCATTTTCCGTTGTAAGACTTGAAAGAGTAATTGTTTGATGCTGATCAACCACACTCTCATCTTCCTCTTGCGATAGAGATGGGGCGCGTTGTTGCAAGTCTTGATGATGAATATCAGCGTCTAATAACGGTGGAGGATCATTGCAATCATGTCCACCATTGTCCAACGGCACAAATTCTTCGGACTCATCAACAGGCTGGCCCAGAACGGGGGCATTTGCAGGCAAGCTATTCATTGTTTTGGCGGTTAAAACTGTGTTGTCATCGGGCAGAAGTTGTCTTGTCACACTATGCGAACAATCCTTACACAGCTCAACTCCTTGATTGGTTTGAAGCTAAGCAAAAAGGATAAAAAAAGTTAAGGTAGATTAGTAGATAATTTACTTCGCGTATGATCACTCTTTTGGTTGTAGTACCGGAAGTAACTTCAACTGTTAACTGGTTTTGTTTCGTCAAACCCTGCAAAAAAACAAATTAACATACGTGTTACTTATTAATCTTTGAAATTAACATAAAAACGCTTTCTAAACAATAGATTATTTTCATTGACCATTGTTAGTTGCCAAATTACGAAGATTTTACTCAACTATTAATCCAAAAAATTCTAGTCATAAAATCGTCATTTTTTATTGATTTGTGAGAATTAAACTATAATTGAAACACGCTGAACAGAAAATTGATTCAAAATAAATCACTCATACCTCCATTACATTTGTTCCATTTTCCTCAGAGTCCATTAATTGCGAACAATTTAAATAAATCCAAGCACTGAAAAATTAAAATTTAAGAAATGTAAACAAAGAAATAAATAAATAGCACATTAGTAGAATTAAAATATCTATCCAACATGTCCAATATCAAAAACTTTAAACAGTAAAACATATTCATAACAAATTCTATTCAGTATCAACAACAATGGAATAGACAGTTTCATGAATCTGATCATAGAGTTCTGCATAAGTTTCGTGCTTTTTAACCAACAGAACAATTGCTGGACGCTTATAACCTGAATAGACAATAGACAAACTCTGAAACGAGAGTTGAGGTGTAAATTGGAAAAACGCACCTGCGCAAAGACCAAGATGTTCTCTAGATGGAGTGAATGCATAAGGAATATCCTGTTAAATGAACGTATGGTTATATTATTAAAGATAATTCAAAGACTTTGTAAAGGATTTTGAAGCTTGTTGTGATTAACAATTCTTATAGCAATTTTCCATGACTGTCGAACACTCCCTTTATCTTTTTGCGATTTTTTGCAAATTCTTTATGCATATAGTAGAAAGAAAAAACAAACTTGTTGTTACAAAAATTCCCATCATTTTTTATTAAAAAATTCATCGGCATAAAATAACAGATAAATTATTTAAAACGCTTGCAAAAGGCAACCAATGAGAATGACCCTGAAACATGATTTTGTCTGCCATTTTACCGTTGAATATGTTTAATAATGGATACTAAGTTATTACTACATACAACCTTTTCTTCACACATGGCTGGTATGTGACTATACACATCGATTGGAGAAACATTGCCTTTAACAAAAGGATTTTACTGATGTCATTAGTCATTGACAAACCTGCCAACACGACAATTCCCTTCTCGTTCTTCCGAAACGCCTTCATCACATCAGCCAATCCATGCTTCAGAAACCCCTTTTCTTTAGCTGACTTCTTCACAAGTTTATAGATCTTCTTGGCCAACCTTCTGTCTGCCATTGGCTTTGCAATACGATTGACCAACTGGCAGAGCTCTTCATATTCACCTGGTCCAGTAGTCGGAGCTTGAACATGAACAGAATTCTGACCACCCACTGATTGGGATTCCTCGACTTCCATTCCCTCTTCAACAGTTGTATTCTTTATAGAATGAGTTTTTGTCATTTGCTTAATTATTAGTAGCATAGCATTTTAAAAGGTTAATAATGAATAATGATTGATTAATAAGGGATACATAGCAAAGAAACCACTTGTGTGCACGTTTTTTAAGATTCAATAAATTCAGGCCCGTATCCTGGGGGGGGGCTATCGGGCTGAAGTCCCCACCCCGAAATTCCAAAAATTAAAATCTTTTAATAGGGTTTCCCCTTTTGTTTTCAAAATTCCGAAAAAATTTGCCGCGGAGCCTGTCGGCGCCGCGAAACTATATTTTTCCATTAAGATTTTCTTTTTATTTCCCAAAATCAGTGGAAATTTTTTGCTCGGCGCCGCGAAACTATGAAAATAAACCTTTCAAACCAAAAATACACCCATAAAAATAGATTTTTCGGTGTATTAATAAAAATGCACCCCAAAAATCGACTTTTCGGCGCGAATAAAAAAATCACCAAAAAATTTTGTACACAGCCCCCCTGAAATCCAATCCAGGATACGGGCCTGTTCGTGGTATCTCCCAAAATCTTCAATGTTGTAAATTTTCTTTGAGACTATTATTTGTATTGAATGTAAATTTTATTTTTTTAAACAATAAAATTATTTGATAATCTATTTGAAATTTTTTAATTTAAAATAAAATGTTCGCTGAAAATTTTTCTCTGAAAAATTTTAAACAAATTTTTATTTTTAAATATTAACTTGTGATTTCTGCTCCCCTTCACTCTCGCCACACTTCGGCCGGCCACACTTCAGTCTCGCCACACATCGGGGTGTACCGTTGAGAAGATTATCTGTAAAAATAACTCAATTAGCAAATTAATTGTGAATTAAAAAATCAATAAAGTTACAATTTAGATACAAATTCTTTTGGCACTAAATGGGGTTTTATTGCATAATTAGAGTATTTAACTAGTAAAAATAACGTTTATTAACTTTTAAATAAAATTAATAATGAATATGCGTGTTAATTTTTTAGAGAGCGATTAAAATTTTTAGAATGATTATAAGTGCGTTCAACTGGTTCCCGTTCCCAGAATGCTGAATAGCACAAAAAAGGAAAATTGCAATCGAGACTGACAATTCCATCGTGAAAAATAAAGAATATGGCAGGACAAATACATAATTACAAGACAATAGATGTTTAATAATTACACATAAAGTTCTGAACTTTTCAAGCAATTGCCTTCGTTTTTCTTTAAACCTGCTCCAAGTCAGCCTCGAATATTGGCCGGCAGCGCTCATTTTGGAAGATTATATAGGCCTTACGGAGTAACAATGAGCCATATTCAATGATTTGTTGCTGAGACCAATGAGACGCCAGGCCAGGAAAAGAACCCCTTTGAAGATTGGTCAAGTTTTGGACGCCTTAAACAAAAAATTCAATTAAATAAAACAATTACTGTTTATCCAACCTTTTATGGCTCCCATTATGCAAAAATTTCAATGGAAAGATAATAGGTGACTTTTTTAAAATTCTACCATAAATCACAAAAATTAAAAATTCCTAACAAAACATTTAAAAGCTAACCAATGGCATCAATCATAGAAGCTTCGCGTACGTGTGACTCAGCTGAATGGATATTGTAAAAAAGGTGTAGTGATATAACACCTTCTCCAAGATCCCAAAGACTCAATATTCGTTTTAATTTTTCGGATTGCTGAAATTTATTATTAATGTCAACAATTTTTGACTAGTGCCTAAAAACTAGGGTTGGACCCCATCCCCGTTCCAGCGTTTTTTGGGGATGGGGATTTCCGGAGTCAGGTTGGGGTCGGGGATTGATTCATCTTACGATCTTACCCCACCCGGGGAAATCCCCGGGGGCTGTGGCCCCGGTTCGTTTTTTGGGGTAAAATAAAAGTCGATAAAAATGGGCTGAAAATTTATAAAAATTTGCCTCCAAAACGACATTTTAATTAAAAATAACATTTGTTTCTCTTTAAAAAGATGAAAAATGTCATTTCATTTGTTTCTCTTTAAAAAGATGAAAAATGTCATTTTCGGACTACTTCTAAAAAATTGAAATTTTTATATATTTTTTAGTTTACTGTTTATCAATTTTAAAGGTAAATTTAGTTTTGGTTATTGTCTATAGTTGCAAAATTGTCATTATTAAAAAATTTTATGATATGCATAATATATTTCCCATGCTAATAACATTGTTAGTTGTTGAAATGAAATTAATAAAAGATGGCATAAAATTTGTGACGGAAAGAATTGACATTTTTGGATAAAATTGAGTGATTTTCTTTAAAAATTTCATGAAAATTTGTAAAAAAATTCAAAATTTCCAAATAAAAATTTTGCGATTCTTAGGGATGTATTTTCCAAAAAATGTACCGGGGTTCCCCGGCGGAGTTCGATATTTTTCTGGGGACCGGGGATTGGGGACCATATTTTTGGGTGGGGTAACCAACCGGGCGGGGATTTTGGCCTAAAATCCGGGTGGGTGGATGGGGAACGGGGATGGGGTCCAACCTACTAAAAAC
>JAQIYK010000778.1:0-12122 GCA_034700465.1 Rotylenchus robustus | reverse complement strand
ATGGACTGCCCCCCGTTAATAGGCTAGTACCGAACATTTTCATTGAAAAACGCCAAATTGAGCAAATTTAAATTATAAGTTTATAAGTTATAACGCCCATAGAAGGGGGGGGGGGGGGTAGTTGGGCTGACATGAGGGTGATATACATATATTTAATATTTAAAAAATTCCTTAATTTTGAAAGGCTCATTTTTTCTTTACCATATAGTTCCACTTCCCCCCGCCCTCTACTTTTTAAAGTGTATACTGTATTACTAGTTACTACCGTACATATGTACATTATTATATTAGCCCAATGTAAACATTTATTTTCTTTTTTAGCATTTATTTAAAATGACAGAAAAAGGCAAAACCAAAAAATGGCAATTTCCTCAGCATCGGTGGCGCCTGATCACACTTGCATCAATTGTTGTTTCGGTGATTTTTGATAAAATAAAATAATTTTATTTTTAAAAATGAAAATACTTAAATTTAATTAATTAATTAATTATTTATTTATTTATTTAGCTTTGCGCATTTTTGATCTCATTGAGCGTTTTCTTCCTGCTCGGAACAATTACTGAAACTTACATTCGGAAGGTGGGTAAAAATAATTAATTTATATTTTAAATATTTAAAATTAATATTATCATTTATTTTTTGGAGCCGTCAAATTTTTGGGAAACTCCATTTTTAGAAAAATTAACATTTTGTATTTTTCTCTATTAAAAAAAATATAAACAAATTAAGATTTTTCCAAATTTCAGACCTCAGTTCTGACGGATGGGACTATTCTGTTGGACAAGTGGTCCGACCCGAAGTACTTCATTCGCACCCAAATGTACACGTATTCCATTCGGAATCCCGACGAAATCACTCAAGGCGCCATTCCTTCGGTCACTCGGACCGGTCCCTATGCATTTGATCAGGTGCAGAAGCGCAAAATCCATCGGATCGCCAACGGGACAGTTCGCTATGAAACGCAACAATTTTATTATTTCAACGAGGAGGCCAGTTGCGACGAGTGCTTCCTGTATAACCGCATTTGGATCCCCAACCTGGTCTACCAGAAGTTCGTCGAAGCTGCCTCGAAACCGGCCATGAGAGTCAGTACATTTTTGAAATTTAAAATTTGCGATATTTAAGGTTTCTATTCTACATATAATAAACTTTTTTAAAGTTTTATTTCTCTACAAAGTTAATTCTCAACTTTTCAGCCAGCACTTGCAGCAGTGGTTGTACAAACTCCCTTTCTTGAAGTTGAAGTTGCCGAACTTCTCTACGACGGGTACAAAGACCCTTTTCTTGACCAAGTTTGTTCGCTTCCCGTGGTGAACTTCGTTTGCGAACAAATTCTCCACCTTCCGGCTCGGATTGGTCTATTCTACCAGGTGCTTATAAACAAATATTTTGTTTATTATATATAATAAATAATATATAAAATAATTTTTATAGAGAAATGGAACTGCGAACGGAGTGTACGAAGTGGAGGACGGAAGCACAGAGAATGGGGAGAGCCTTGGCAGAATACTGACATGGAACAATTCTCCAACATTGCCTGAATACTGGTGGGAGGGGACTCAGGCACTCAAAATTAACGGTAAATTAAAATGAAATCAATCGAAAATACACGTAGAGTTTGGACGAATTAAACCATAGGTTAGACAAATTGGAAGGCTAGTGAGCTGCATTAACTACTAGGCCATCAGCCGACAATCCTAGTTTTGGCTATTTTTCCCTCTTAAAAGGCTACCTATACTGTTGGATACTGTCGGATTTTAGATTTGATGCGGCCATAGCTGGCCAAACAAGGGACTGGGGCAGAAACGAAAAATTTTCATAAATATAGTCCCAGAGCATATTATCTACTCACCTGCAAAAATTACATCCCGTAATTCCACCCTAATCTGGGAACCTTTCTTTGTTAGCTTGTTTACCTACCTATAGCGAAAATCCGAAAACAATGAAACAATGGGCTATAATAATAAAACAATTTTAAGGAACCGACGGCTCTTTGTTACCCCCGTATATTAGCAAAGATGAACGGCTGAGAGTGTTTGTGGCTGACATGTGCAGGTCCCTTGACTTTGTGTTTCAGAAGGAGTTGGACTACGACGGCATCAAGGCGTATCGCTTCGTTGTGCCCAAGGATAATTGGGGTCAGTTTTCAGTTATATTCAATTGTTTGCCATTATTATTAATCAACTGTAAATTTATAATTTATTCAAAATTTAAATTTTCCCCCATTGTACTATAGATTGGACTTTGGATTGGAATAAGGGATTTTGCAATTCGGACAACGGAAAATTGCTTTACCCCGAACAAAAAACAGCCAAATGTCTGCCCAATGGGTTGTTGGATGTTTCTCGTTGTCAAACAGGTTATTTGTTTAAATTTAAAAAATTATTTTAAAAGTTATAAATGACTTTGATTTAAGGAGAGCCGCCAGTGATCGTCAGTCTTCCTAATTTTATGTATGCACCAGACTATGTTCAGAATTCCGTTAAAGGCTTACGAAAACCTGTTCAGGAATTAGATCAGATTGAGGTATAAAAATTAATTTATTCCAATTTTTGCTAAATCATACGTATAAATTATCGCCAAAAGACATATTTTAAGCTTAAAATTAAAGCATGGTGGAATAATCATGCAAAAATCCTATTATACATATTAGGGAAAAATAATAAATTCATTCAATTATTGTCGATGATAAAGAGAAATCACCCCATTTGGATATACATTTTGTTATTTTATTTTGTAGATTGACATCGAACCAAGACTTGGTACGATCCTACAGGCACACAGGCGCTTTCTTATTTCAATTTACATGTGGAAGGGAGTCAATATGTCAATTCAGTAAGTAATTTATAGGAGATTAATTAAAGATACATTTTGACAAAATTGTGATAATTGCTTTAAACATATATAGAAATTGAAAATGAAACATAATTGTTGATCTATTAAATTTATCGTTTTTCAGTGATCTGGCAAACTTGCGAAGCACTATTGTCCCGGTGCTGGAAGTTGACGAATATGTAAAAAATAAACGGAATACATTTAAAAGGCAAAAAGTATTGTAACAATAACAGATTCACATCGATAACGACAATCGCGAGTTGATCAAAACAAAACTGGTGCAAACGGAAAAGGCAGTTTCGTGGGGATGTGTGTTCGTTGCAATTATCTCGTTCGTGGCAATTCCCATTGTCATTGCAATGTACTTCCTTTACTGGGTTTGTCTGCGATTTTGAAAAATAACTGATTTTTGAAATTAAGATAATACCTAAAATTAAGATAATACATAAAAATTAGCTACAATAATAATGCTTTGTATTTGTAGAGACATGCCGGCGATACACGGTCCGGTGTGGTTTCTCCTATTCCTTTATCAATGTCAAATGGTGGGACCATGTGAGAAGAAAAGTTCGTCTAACCCAAACCCAATATATATTCGCTCATTTTTCATTTATTTTCTGTTTCACCATTTTCATTTTTTTCATCTTTCCTTTTTTGCTGATGGCGTGCTCAATCTCCGAAAAACAATTTTCTCGCACTTGCATTGTTCACTTACTTAATTTCAAACATTTTAAAATTCTTTGGCAAAAAGAAATTTATAAATCGAGGATGATTCGTCCAACATTATCTTTAATTCCAATTCCGGCGGGTCTAACATTTCATTTGTTTAACATTTAACACAACAACAATCCGTTCAACCAATCCACACAGCAGATTGTATATTTGTGACAGAGACACATTTTTTATTATTCATGCTCCTTTCTCACTCTTCACCCTTGTAGCAACGGTGAATCATTTCTCTATGATTTTTACAACATATTATTGATCATTTAGATAGATAACAATAAGTTTAACCAATTCAACAACATGTTGATTTTCCTTTGTCTTTTTGCCGAGTGTATTTTTTATTTTACATCAATTTCAACCATTGAATTTCGATATTTTAAAATAAATTTTTAAATGCAATTTTTAATTAAGAAAATTTTAAGGAAAAATTAAGGTCAAAGCTGATTATTAATTGATTTATTGATTATATATACATACCTAGATGGGCTTCTCGCTAAAGTGTTGTTTGTTGACGGGTTCAGCAATTTTTGGTACAGTTTGTACGCTTTTGGGAATCGCAGCATTGATTTTCATTCCGAAGATTGTAAACAAGGAGGTGTATCAGGTTTGTGCTTCGTGTTCAACTTACATTAACCCTCCGAAATGCCAAAAACATTTTGATCAAACAACAAAAAATTAATCTCTAGAATCTAGAGTACATTAAATAAATTTCCAATTAAAATTCAAAAATTATGCAAAAAATTAATTAAAATGTATGTAAAAATTATCCAAATACTGTTTAGAAAACCGTAAACTTATGATTATGAAATAGATTTCCAAGAAAAATTTCGAAGCTTTTGTGAAAACTCCATAAAAATTCGTACCTTTTGTGTAAACTACATATTTAAATTATTTCTGAGATCATATTTCACCTTGCAAATCTAATACTACATAATATTTTAGCAAACGCATCTCAGTCAGGATGCCAATGGCACGGACAATCAAATGTTGAAAATGTTTCGCAATCCTCCATATGATATCAGGTTAATTTTATAACATCTTTTGGCTTACTGGCATTACTGAACGATAATTTAGACTTCAAATTTGGACCATTTCTGTGGAAAACAAAGTCCAGGTTATGAACGGCAGCAAACCGATCGTCAAAGAGAAAGGGCCTTACACATTCAAGTAAAAATTGTTAACATTGATTATTACATTTTATTATGGGATTAGGATTGCAAATTTGAAATCTAAAAATTTTTTGTTCGCGGTACCACTGTGTCGCGAAAGAATTGTATTAATAAAATTTACTATAAAACATGATTCAATATGGTAAATGGTACAAACAAAGAATCAGCCCTCAAATTTTTTGTCATATCTTCGGCTAAAAGAACAAATTACAAATTGTAAAATATAACTTAAAACTGGCAATGTAGATATTTATGCAAAAAATCATATCTCTTATTTTTTGTTTTGTTATTTTTGTAATTTAGTGTTCATATGCACAAAACAAATGTCAGCTTCTCTGCAAATCGTACCCGACTGTTTTTCCGCAACAATCGCACTTATTTCTTCAACCCTTCCCAGTCTTGCCCAGACTGCAAACTCACCGACCGCGTCACTGTACCAAACATTTTGTTTCAAAAAATAGTTGACCTTGCAATGAACAGATCGCCAGTTATCATATCGATCATTGAACTTTTTATCAGAGGAAAGGAAAATGTACGTATAAAATATAAAAGTCAAATTTTATCAAAATTTTTAATAAATTTTTAATTTAGTTATTTATCGACGTTTCGGTTGATGAGCTACTCTTCAAAGGTTATAAAGACAAAATGATCAGCGCTTTATGTGATCATCATCTCATCAGAGCGATTTGTAAAAGCTTTAACATCCCGGACAGGATCGGATTGTTTTATGGGGTTTGTTTGTTTTCTTAATAATTTCGGATTTCAGGACTTATTACTTAAATGTTTTCAGCAAAACAGCACTGATGACGGCCTTTATGAGGTCGATACAGGCATCCGGGACCCCAACCAATTAGACCAAATTTATTCATTCAATGGAATGGATGGAAAACTTTCCGGCAAATATTGGTATAATGAGTCGGCGAGAATGATAAACGGCACTGATGCGGAACTGTTTCAACCCAATCTTTTCAAGGGACAGAATCTTCAAGTGTAAGTTTCTCATTTCTATATACTCTATTCATCAATATATAATGTTTTATAATATTGTATTTAAGATTCATTGGTCAACTCTGCCGGTAAGTTTCTAGCGTTAATTTGTTAAATTTTTATTTCATTAATCAGATCTTTCGATCTGGAAGTTCGAGAAAGTACGTATACTTCTGGCATTCCTGTCTTCCGTTTTGCACAGCCAGATTCGACGCTGCAAGTTGATAAACAACGATTGCAAGGGTTTTGCAATCCAAAATCAGATGTTTACTTTAAGGACAACACGACTCAAGAGGGTTATAATTTATTTTTAATTTTACATAAATGTTTAAAACTATGAATAAGACATAAGTTTCATCTTGTAATTTCAGTAAATTGTGCTCCCGGCGGACTGTTGGATATGTCGAGTTGTTTGCCCGGCTCACCGCGCATTTTCTTCTCCGCTGCCCATTTCCGAAATGCACCCGATGGCATTAGACATTCGCTTAATGCCACAAGCAAATTTGCGAGCCCGTCAGACAGTGATATTAGCTTCTTCGATATTGAACCAATCACCGGAGTTGTGGTTGGAGTCCAGCAACGATATCAGCTCAATTTGGGAATGCTTAAAGGAAACTTGAGGTTGTTAAAAAACATTAGTGATTCAAATTCCAAGCCTCCACCCTCCAACAAAGGAGTTCAAACAATTTAAGAATGACTAAAAATATGAGCGGGAATATGATTGTGCCGATGGTTTGGATGAACGAGAGTGCCACCATCGACCAAAACACCCGCAACCAGTTAATGATCCCGGTGAACATTATTTGGGGAGCTTTCATTGGTGGACTGGTGATGATCTCCGTTGGAGCGGCGTTTTTGGTTTGCTTCGCCGGATTATTCGTCGGCTACAAGATTGTCGGACGCAATCGTGTTTTGGTAGGAGAATTGACTTTACCACTTGCAGGCTTCTTTTATGGCAAAATAAAATAAAAAACTAGAAAAACTTTTTTAGTTTTTGTATTTTGCAGTCATACGGAACCAGGGGCGTCGCCAGAAAAAAATTTCGGAGGGGGCTGAACGGCCAAATTTTTTGGCGACCTTTTTTTTATTCGCGCCGATAAGCCAATTTTTAGGGGTGCATTTTTATTATTGCAGCAAAAAATCGATTTTTACGGGTGTATTTTTGGTTTGAGAGCTCAATTTTCATAGATTCGCGGCGCCGATAGGCGCCGCAGCGAAATTTTTTTAGCGATTTGTGAAAACAAGAGGGGGGAAGACCCTATTAAAATTTTTTAATTTTTGACATTTCGGATTTCGGGGGGGGGCTGAAGCCCCCCCTGGCGACGCCACTGTACGGAACTGGAGAATCCATCCTGCTGATCTTATTAGAATCAATCTGATGAGTTTCTGTCCATTGAAACTATAGTAAAATATTGATCTAAAAATGTTGTTTTTATACAAATTATAAAAATCCGTTGCCAAATATATAGGATTATTGATTTAATTTCGCTTAAAAATGCAGAATCAAGAGGAGGATGTTCAACATTTGATTTCGACACCATCCGCGAACGACGACGACCCATTCGCAGCACCGGCGGCGGAGGAGGGACCAGTGCCCAACCAAAGCTAGAAACATGGCCGCATCATCTAATTTGTTTCACTGTGCTTTACCTATCAATCTTTTCGGTTTTCATCACATCTTTCGACAACAATTCAAGACCTTTTTTGCATTTAATGAATGACCTTACTCTCGTTGCTCATCTTTTTACCGGTTATTCTGCACAATTGCCTATCTTTTAATCTTTTACCGTGCTGGTATTGCCTAAATAAGTCCCAAAATGTTCTTCTCGGTATACAGTATGTATAAAAACGAGGTTTGGATCTCTGGATTAAGCCATACGGGAAATAAAATATTTAAAATACCTAATTTTTACGTTTTAAGCATCACACTCGTTATTGATTTTTAAAACTTATTTTTATGTTCAATCTTTTACTTTCTAATCGTAAAATTAATTGCTTTTTTAAATTTGTGCTTTAATGGATATTCATCAAATTATTTTCTTTTTAAATTTTAAATACCTAATTTAAAATATTGTTCTGTCTGGGTGCCGGTGCCTTTTAAAAATTGGAAATTTTAAAGAAAATATAAAAAAGTAAAATAAATAATTTGAGTTTTGCAGCAGGATTTTGCAGGTTTCGGCTTCAGATGGACAAAGCTAAATATTCCTACTAATATAAATAATTGTCAAAATCGTAAACAAAGAAGATGGAAATAATCGATCTAAAAATGGAGAAAGGATGATCGAGAATAACCAACCATACATAAGTCATAGACATATTTTTGGATTGGACAAATAAATTGTTGGCAAAGCAAGCCTAATATAGTTTTTATTCTATATTTTTCTTCGGCATTTTTTAATAGATTTTCTAAAATATTTTAAATAATTATTTGGAATTATTTTCGTATTTAATTAAGGAAATTGATTTTTTAAAATACGATTTCTACCAATTTCTATTATTATTCTTTAGCAGAAATAACATGTTAACGATTGGACCATATCGAAATAGTAACTATGGTATGATCGGATTAGTGGTATTTCCCATGGATTTTGTCATCTTTCTCCTATTTTTGCCAAAATTTGCCATTGGAGTAAGCGAACTGTCCCAAAAAATGGATTTGGACTCTTTTGCCCAAAGCGAACCGTTTCCGACAAACAAAGGGCCGGCGGAAAATGCACCAATCGAAAAGAATATTTCAAAACAGCTTTTATACGCAGGGAAAATTACGCCGCCGGCACATTACAAAATGATAATTTGGCAAACATTCAGAAAGGACCATCCAGCAGAATGCATCCAATTGTTCAGGGTGGCACAAAGAGAAGTGATTTTATGCAATAATGTGACGTACATTATAACATATTTTATATGTTTAAAATCTCCGTACTTATATTTTTCTCCACAATTTGGCAAAATTTAGGAAAATTTCAAAATTTGATAAATTCTGCAGTTTTAGAATAGAAAAATAACAAATTACTGAAAGATGGTTAGAAAAAATGATGAAATTTGTCATTTCTTTCATTGCCATTTCCCTCGAGGAGAAAAATATTTTAGGTGATAAATGAAGACGGCCAAAAAGGATTGATACCGATGTTGCAATTTGGCAAATTGGCGGCAGAACTCGACGATTATTCAAAAAGGTGTTTTGAACATTGTTTCAGTGGAGAAACGGACGAAAGGGGGAAATTCGAGTTGGTGATCGGATCACTGGGGCAAGACACTCTCCACATTAACATATTCCCAATGGAAGGAAGGGTTTGTGAGCGAAAAATTGAAAAATATTATTAAAATAAATGATTTATTAAGTATATTTTAAAGGAATGTTTATTATATGCAAAAATTGCAATATTTAAAATTGCAATTTTAGTTCAATTTTTGGTTATATATTTTTGTTTAATTTTTTAATAAATTTTTGTCAATTTTATTTCGTTGTAAATTATGCCGTAGGGTGTACTGCGCGAAGGAATTAATGCAGCACAAACGGTTATGCTGTTACTGTCACACAATTTGAAAAATTTTGTTCAAAAATATTGCACCGAAATGAATGAATCCGAACTTAACATCACAAATAACAACCAAAAAGACAAAAATAATATTGATATTGACCACCCCAAAATGCACTCAATTGAATACCATTTAATCGGCGAAAGGCCAAAGGTGGTCAGCAAAATGTTGGCCAGATGGATACGAAAACGCGGCAAATTCAGTAAAATAATTCAGAAATTGTGTGAAAATCACAAAACACATTGAATTCTTTGAATTAGTCAATTAGTGGGGAATAAATGTTAATTTTTGAACTCATTTCGGAACACAAATTATATCGATAAAATGATTTTATTGCCAAATGGATTTAATGAAAAAGTCGCATTTTGAAATAAAACCGAAAAGTAACAAAAAAAGTAACTTTTTTATTTTTAGAATTAATTTTTATTGAAAATATAAATGGGTATTGGTTATTGTATAACTGAATTTTATTGATGTATTAAATATTTTTATTGATTTAATTTTAAAATATTCATATTTATCCTAAAAATTTTATCGTGAAATTCTTCATTTTATTGTTTGTTTAGGCGCTATGGATTGGTACGACAAAGAGTTGGATATCTTTTTTATAAAGGCTTATCTACGCTATCTGACAGAAAAAATTTATGAAGTTCTGATGGATAAAAAACGGCTTGACCAGGCGGACACCGAACTAATGTTAGAATTCGGCAGAACAATGGTGTTAACTATAGAGCTGCAAATGGAACATGTCCCTCCCATGGAAGGAATTCTGGAACTCCTTATACAGTTTTGTAGAGCCATACAAATATATGAAATTGTTCATGGAGAGGAGGGCGAAAAAATGGAAAAGAATTGGGGCATTGTGTGCAGAGAACTGGCAAAACTGAACATTTACGAACCAAAATAAATGTATTGTTTTTTTAAAACATGTTTTGCCACGTTTTTTACTTTTCTCGAAATTGGAAAGCACGTGTAAATATTCTGAGAAATTTATTATAAAAAGTTTATCGACTTTTATTTTCTGCGATAGTCAGAGTATAATAACATGTATTTAACCAACAAAAGATACAAAAGTGCTGAATATATTGACAAATAGACACTGTATAGTAAATGGACACATCATGTTCCAAACAAAATCGCCATTGTTTTAAGTCACAAATTATAAGCAAGATAAGTGCAATTTTGAGAGAGGAGGAGGGAGGTCAAAGATGTGCACGCGTATTAGCCAACAAATGAAAAAGCATACTCCGACAATCCTTCCTTATTCGTCCTTCTGCTGCTGCGCCTTTTTGGTCGGCGTAGTTGCGCGTACCACACTGATTCCCCTGACGGCATGCGATACACCCGCTGCTTTTGCGGCTGACTCGCGGCTACGCCCACTGATACTTTTCTGTGTGTCAGTCTTCAGTGGATCCCTGGATGTTTGATTATTAACGTAGTCAATAAATACAGTTCAGGCCCATATATAACCCTCCAATTTTCCTAGAAAAATACGGGGTTTTCGTATTAAATTAGTTTAAAATCGCTCAAAATTAGTATAAAATTGGGGTTTCACTAAAAAATAGTATTTCGCTCAAAACCAAAAATAAATAAACTGTAAAATGGATTTTCCTGGAAAATAACATTTTGTTTACTGTTTCGGTAGTTCAAATTTAAGTAAGCAAACCCTTGAATGGCAGCAGAACGTCTTGGAGTGAGGATGTTGCCGAAGCGCATTGGCGGCTGAACAATTGTGGTCGACTTGTTGTCTGGGCGTTTTTCCGAAGCTGGCGGAACGGCAGCAAGCGGAAGAGTGGAAGTTGAACCACGCGAGGAACGCAGAGTTAATGGGCGACTAGCAACAGCCTTTGCGTCATTTGATTTCTCGTCCTCTTTCTTCGTCTCTAATGGCTTATGTTGTGTTCCTGATGAAGTTGCCATTTGTTGCACAGACAGCGAACGACGACTGACAGGGCGCGGCTTAGCTTGGATCTTCGGGACCACCTTTTCCTTTTCGTCGGATGGTAAGTTGGGTGCCTTTGAAGTTTGTCTAAAAAGATTAGGACATGGACAAAGGACACATTTGATAGTTTTTTTACATTTCTAAATCTAATCCAGTTTGAGTTTGCATAAACCAGAAAAATTGAAATTACGTGATTAGCATTAAATTAAACATCAAGTCAAAGACCCTCGGAGAAAGTGTTGACCGGTTGACCCCCATGAATACTTATAAGCAATACAATAATTATAATTACAAAACTACAAACCCTTGAATGACAGCAGAACGCCTTGGAGTGAGAACGTTGCCAAAGCGCATGGGCGGCTGAACAATTGTGCTAGACTTGTTTTCCGGGTGTTTTTGCGGAGCAGGCAAACGGGCGGGAGCCGGAAGAATGGAACTCGTAGTACGCGAAGAACGCAAATTCCACGGGCGCGGGCGATAAGCGGCAGTCTTTGCGTCATTTGGTTTATCGACCGTTTTCTTTGCCTCAACCTCTTTTTGGGCCTCATCTTTCTGCTGTGTTTTCGATGAAGTTGCTACAGATTGAGAACGACGACT
The DNA here is from genome assembly GCA_034700465.1 of Rotylenchus robustus. Classification (NCBI taxonomy): domain Eukaryota; kingdom Metazoa; phylum Nematoda; class Chromadorea; order Rhabditida; family Hoplolaimidae; genus Rotylenchus; species Rotylenchus robustus. The sequence goes on along the minus strand of JAQIYK010000778.1, from coordinate 326 downwards.
GATAGGGCGAGGCTTTGCTTGGATCTTCAGGACTGTCTTTTCTACTTCGTCAGCTGGCAAATTCGGTGCTTTTGAAGTGCGTCTAGAAAAAATTATTGTATTATGATTTTATTGTATTATTATGTAAAAATATAAATTCATTTTATTTAGTTAGGGATTAGGTGCGTCGTGAGCTATTGAGTAGCCAAGCGAACATCCTCAATTCCCTTTGTTACTTTTTAGCAGGCCCGTAACCAGAAAAAATTTTCGGGGGGGGGGGCAGAGGCAAATTTTTTGGCGACCTTTTTTTTATTCGCGCCGAAAAGTCGATTTTTAGGGGTGCATTT
>JAQIYK010000777.1:0-12126 GCA_034700465.1 Rotylenchus robustus | reverse complement strand
CTCCCCTCCCCCTTTCTGCCGCCCCTCCCCTCCCCTTCCCCCCCCTCCCTCCTCCCCCCCTCCCTCCTCCCCTCTTTACCTCCCATTACTTACAACAGACTTTGCTTACCAGTTACCGTACACCGGGTCAATTTGGATTTGGAAGTCCCTAAATGGGCACAATACATTCAAAATGTCCCTTATCAATTAATGGTTGCCTGTTCAGGTCGCAGTCCCGCGAGTTGAAGGAACAGCGCAGCACAAACTCGTCCAACGTGTAGCTCAAACTTTTGCGCACCTCCGTCGACATTCCCGCAACTTAACAAAAAAAACTAAGTTAAAATCCAAGAAAAAATCATTTAAAAATTCACCCAAAAAGATCAGATTCTCCTTCGTTTTCGTTGTGATTGCTCCTCGATCTTTTAAGTCCTTTAAAATTGAAAACATTTTATGCATCAAATTGTTTTGGGTCCAATACCCAATACCTCCAAGCCGAATGCCTGTTCCACTTCGGTGATGGGCGGTTTGGCGGTGGACGGGTACACGGAATAGTTGTGCGGGTTCCACCTTCAAAGAGCGATGGTTTCAGCAAGAACAACAAACAGTATGGGACAAGGGGCACCAATGGATTTCCTGTCCGGGATGGATCAGCAAGCAGTAGTGGGAGATGGGCTGGCACAGGCAGGGGACCTGGCAAATTGACACTTTGGATTTATTTATTTATTTATTTTTGAAATTCGGGGTAATACCGGCGAAGAAGATCGCGGGTCGGCCAAGATCAGCGAGGTCAGATTGGGTGTTTTATCCGGGTCGTCGCAGGTGTTCGAATTGGTGCAGTACTGGCATTTCTTCAAACCCAAAACATTCATTTTTGATTTTTATGGGTTTGTTTAGGGTCAAGTTTAAGGTCAAAAAGTTAAGGACATGTCCTTACAAAATGTGGTTGCACCGTACCGTATCTTCACTCTGGTATTGATTGTTCCGTACCTTTTCCTTCCACATTGTGTACAAATAGCACGGCCAAATGTCGCCAGTCCCCACGTCTTCGTAGCACAAACAAACCGACGCATTGCGCTGAAATATAAAACAACAAATCCGAAAATCCGAAAACCAACCCATTTCTCCACCCCAAACTCACATCCATTTCATTGCGTTGAGGCACACATTGGTCGTCCGGTGCGTTGCACACGCAACTGAACTTTGCAAAAATACGGAAAAATGGGAAAAAATCCCCAGGGGGTAGCATATTATTCAATTTCAGTTGTAAATGTTGCTGAACCAGAGAGGACTCGTCGAATCCGGAATGTCATCATCCAAATGTTTTAATTGACTGGTTGTCCCTTTCCTTTCCTTTTTTAAATTTTATTAAAAAAGAAAATTTTTATTTCCTAATTTTCTTAATTTTAATTTAATTTATTTTTTATTTTTGGAGCCTCGGCGAAAGTAAAAAGTCGTACCGGACATAGACTGGCCGATAGGCCACTTGGCGTCGACGTCGGCCGATGGGGGTTTCCTTGAGTCGGTTCAGCGTGGAGATGGCCTTCTCCCACAACTGGATGCCCTGCTCAATCTCCTGGAACTTGCGCACCTCGCTCAGCTTGAACGCGTTCAGATTACATCTAATAGGGATAAAAAGATGAATATTGCTCGATAAGTTTAACAAACTGTTCATAAGTACATTGTTGCAGCCGGGAAAGGAGCTGAAAATTGAGGTTAAATAAAAAAATAAAGTACAAATCCCGAAAGTCGCAAACCCGGCTCGAACTTGAGTTGCATCTCGATGATGGTACGGTACTCGAGGTAGTCGGACAGGGTGTAGTAGGTCTGAATGATGAAGGAGCAGAACGCGAAGGTGGTGATGCACGCCCAGATGGGTCGGCCGAAGAAGGAGTGGGCACTGACGGGACAAAGGGAACAGAGAGAGGTAAGGTAAGAACCGAGTTGGGGAGGGGGAGTCGAAATCGAAAGTCGAACCCGACGAAGGGAATGCCGTGGGAACTGGTCCGGGCGCAGAAGTCGATGCCAATTTCCTTACAGGACTGTAAGGGTTTAGTTATGTTTGGGTTGCAAAGTATAGTCATGTGATAGTGATAGTTCAAAGTTCACCTCATATTCTCGAGGACCTTGCTCCATCCGGGCCTCCTTGTTCGCCCTGAAATGGGATCAAGCCACCTTGTTGAGGTCCAAGAGTAAACAAAATATAAAAAACATCGGAGGTATTTAAAGTGCAAATGTGAAAAAAAAAGTCCAGACAATTTTTCTGACCAAAAATAGGGTATTTTAGCCTTTCAAAAGGTTCGGTTCTGTGTCCGAAAATGGCTCACTTCCTGGAGGATGTGTACACGAACTGGGGCTTCCGGACCAGCGGTGGCGGAGTTGGAAACTGAAGAGGGGGGGGGGTTGTGTAGGTGGGAGTGACAAAACAGACAGCTCCTTTTTCTCTCCCCAGCCCCTCCTCCCCATAATTGCCCTTCCAATTCGCCCCTTTCCCACCTTGGCCACCTTACGCCTCGCCCGTCCCAATCTGTTGGCCAACCACTTCCGGACACTCCCCGCCCGACTCGGGTCCCAATGTTCATCGCCATCATCATTATCATGGCCTTTGTATCGCCACCAGGGCCTCTCGCCATGGACGGGCAGAGGTGGCGGAGGAATTCGGGCTGACCTTAATGGAGAAAAATAAATTTTAACATCTTTACGTAGGAGTGGATCATGAGAAAACAGTAAAAATGATTTTTTGAGTTAAAATTGGCTTTTCTTCTCACCGAATGCCGACCTTCTTCCTCCCGACCGGCTGGTTGTGTTGCTGGTCCGACAACAATGGCACCAGCTTGTCCTGCTCGTCCTCCTCCTCCTCCAACTTGTTGTCCGTCCTTCTCTTTGTTTTGTTGAAGAATTGGGCCCGTAGCTGGGCATTTCGGGACGACGAGATCAGAGGACGATGGTCGGAGACGGAGGAGGAGGAAAGTGAAGTGGCGGAGGAGGAGGAGGAGGAGGACGGGGGATGGATGAGGATGTGGGGCGGACGGGCAGGGCCAGGGGCAGGGGCAGGGGGTCGGGACATTCTGTGGATGGATCAACACCAGCACCAAAGAGATCATCACATCGACAGCATTGATCTCAACTTTTAAGAAGCGCAAAATGGACGATTCAAAACTTGACAAACTTTAGCAAAATTTGGTTTATTTCCAAAAATTTTAAGCCAAAATGGACGACGGAATGAGCAAGCAAAAGCAAAAGGACGACAAAACTCACACAAAGTGTCGCCTTTCTTTTTATGCTTCTCCGCCTGTGAAAAGTGCCCCGGGGGAGAAGCCGGAGGGGGGAGGGGGGGGAGGGAAGTCAAAAAGCGCCAAAAAGTCAAATATTAACAAAATGTGATGTCCCCGGGTCACACATCCCACATGGACTCTGAATGACCACAAATTGCTAAATTTGGCGAAGGGCTTCTCTTTCAAAAATTGGCATATTTCCCGGCCTGGTCTGGTCCCCCCGCCCCCGCCCATTGTTAGTCAGATGTTTCGGAGCAAAAGTTTTATTATTTATTTTTGCGAAGCGATGGACGAAGAAAATGCACATATTTTGATGACAAAAAGTACAAACAGTGAAAAAGGCGAAAAGCGTAAATTGGAAAGAAAATGCAATGTTGGGCCTAATTTTCGGAATTATTTTTTTTACAAATTTCCAATAGAAAATAAAAGCTCTTTGATATGAATGCGAAAATGCGGTGGTCCCCATCAATTCCTCTTTCTGCTGATGTTCGCCGTATACCGACTCCGGACTACACTACGCTGACGAGCGGGTGGGTGTGTGGTGAAGGTGGTCGTCTGCCCCCTTGCTGCTGTTGCTGCTGCTGTTGTGCCCCTCCTGCTCCGCCCGCTTGGGTTGTTCCCCTGCCGTTCGTTTGTTGTTCTACAGTACCCTCCTGGTGTTGTGTCTTACTGTGCTGGTGTTGCATCCTGCCCATTGCTCTCAACGTGTCCGTGCAGTTCTCCAAAAAGGCGTCCATGTCTTCGTCCTCCTCTTCCACCTCGTCCTCCTCATCATATTCCGCTTCAGCAAACAAATTTGCTGGCATGGGCCTCTGATGATGGTACATGGTGCTGGAGCTGTTCATGCCCTGATGAGGGTGGTACTGCTGCTGATGACTGCCCGAGGCAATGGCTTGGTCCAGTGAGGCTAGGTCTTCGGATTCGAGCAGTACAGTCCCGGCCGAAGTGGACACCGTACCGGACAGACGCTGTTGGCCACCATTCGGAGGGGCCGGAAGGGTGGCGAATTGGGGTCGAGACAGCACACCACGGCGGAGTAGAAATTGCCTAAAATAATTGAAAAATTTATTTGTTTGAAGAAGGGTTCAGCTTGGTTTTAATAAGATAAGGGATATGGTATAAGACATTTTTTGATTCCCAACCGTCAAATTGGGACAGTTTGGATTGGGACAGGTGATCCGTCCCTAACTCCAACTAAGGTTGTCCCCCTTCCCCGAAGTCGCAAATTTCGGGGTAGGGGATTTAAGATTTTTAACAGGGGAGTTCGGGGGGGGGGAATTTTTCCAAAAAACGGGAGTTCGGGAGAGGGGGGGACCCCGTCCTCCCCACCTGGGTTGGCCCCGTCCGGGGACAGGGCCAATCCTAACTCTAACGCCATTCATTGCACTACTTGCCTGTCCATTGGGTCGCCTGCCCCGTCTGTCGGACTGTTCCCGCTGGAATCCAACAACATCCCATCGGCCATCGTCCCATTGGATGCAATCGCTTGGCACTCCCCGGACTGCAACAATACCACCGGGTGGTGGTGTTGCTGTTTGTGGTTATTTTGTTGGTATCTCCATGTCCCTGTCCCTGCCCCTCCGTTCATTCCTCGTGACCCGTCCAACTCGTCGATGCCCCCGACCAAAGTGTTTTGTCGTTGTCCGGGCAATACAGTGACGGCATTGTCCCGGGAATAGGGTAGACGACGCTGGATGTGGGACAGCAGACGGACAAGCGCACATAGTGACGCGGTGGTGAACAGGTATAGGACGGTGAGGAAGACACTTCTGTGGGGGTGGTCCGCAAATGTTTTAAGTCAATTTTTCATCATATGTCGGAGTTGTACCTGGTCATGTCAGGTGGTTGGAACAGTACAAGCAGGTTGCCGAAGGAGAACAGTAGCACCAGAAGTGCCGTGCCTGCCGCGCTGCTCAGCTGGTGGAGCAAGCGTCGTCGTCGGAGAGAGGCGTCGCCGGACGGGTCAACGTAGTCAATGCCGGCGGATGGTATTTGACAGGCGGAGGCCAACGAGTTACCGTACCACAACGAATAGGCGCCGAAACCCATGGCGATGCCGAGGAACAACACCAGCGGGAGGAGCAGGGCAAGCCCAAAGGTCCAATTGAAAGGCAACAGGCGCCTATAGGTAGTTAGGTAGTTCAAAGTTGTATATCAATTTTGATAGAATTACAGAAAATTAGGTGGCCTGGTTTAGAATTTCCAGAAAAGTTTAATTTCTGCCCAATTTTTAAAGTGCACTTACGGTTCGGACGAGCCCAGTCCGGAGAGGATTTGTCCGTCCAGAAGAGTACCGAGCACGCAAAGTGCACAGGGGAGAACTCAAATATTGGATTTTTAAAAATAAAAAAGGTAAAAATGCAAACACACCGATGGCGAGGGAGAGAGTGGACAGAGTGCGTGCACTGCGCGAAGGTATCTTCTGCAGGCTGTGCCCATTCTCCCGCTGGTGATAGTACTGCTCCATCTCCTCCAACTGGACAATGCGCGAGTGCAGTGCCGAATTGAGCAGGGCCAGCGAGGCGGACAGGGACAGAAGGCCAAGCTGGAGCAGGACAAAAGCACATTCAAAAACAAATTTATACCAACGTGGAGGGGCTAATTTTGTTTTGTAATTTAAGAAAAATTTGGAAAAATTCAAAGAATTTACTTTTAATGCCATACCTGGAGACAAGAGAATAGTGCAGGAGAAGAGGGCCATGGAAAAGGCAGCAAGGAGGAGGGGGAGGGCACCAGAGGACGGAGAAGCAGGAGCAGGTGGAAGGCATGGAGCAGAAGTTGGGCCAACAACAGCACCAGCAGGGCCGGATCGGAACTGCTGCGAAAAAGTGAAATTTAAAAGCATTTTCCGAAAAATGATAAAATAGCACCGATGCAAAAAGGCGGAGATGAACAACAGGCCGAGGGCGGTTCCAATGGTGAGCAGAACCCCGGCCAATGGGGCCACGATGTCCAGCCAAAAGTCGAGAGGGGACTGGGGCCGGAACATGGACTGCTGAACAGATTCAACTTGTTGATGTTGAATGTCGAAAAAAGGGCCGGAAAAAACGACTGGAAAAGAAAACGACTGACCGGAAGAAGGGCGAACAACCCGCCGGAGGAGGAGGACATGGCTGAGAACTGGCACAACAGCACCTGACCGTGGGGACGGTGCTCGCGAGAAACAACAGACACACCCGAGACGGACCAGGAACGGGCTGAAAGTGAGGCGCGAAAATGGGGAGAAACAGAAAGATCGATATTATCGTGGGGGATTACGAATTGCTATTTTTGATGGAACAACAACTACCCGTCGAAAGTGTACAAAAATGAAAAAGATGGATTAACAATTAACACTAATACACTCACTTTGCTGGTCGAAGAATGCGCAAGTCAGGTTGCCCCCGTCCGCGTCCTGCTCGTGCTCCTTGTCCACGTCCTCCCATGGACTTTGTTCGCCCCGCCCGCGTTGTGTGCCGTGCGGTGCCCTGAGTCCAATCACCAGTGGTGTTCCGTCCGCCTCGCCCTCCTCGCCCCGATCCGGTGGTTCATCTTCCTCCGTAGTGCTGTTCCGGTCCTTCCCTTCAGTCGATCCCTCCTCCAACTCCTTCCATTTACGCTGGTTATTCTCCAGTTCCAACACCAGCAATGGACTGCGCCCATCCAGTCGGGGCAACAGGGTGGCATTTCGCATGCACACCGCCCTCGCCACCGTATGCTCCGATAATTTGCCCCTCGGATGGGGTTGCACGAAGCAAGGACCAAGCTGTACACCTCCCTGCACAAGTTTGAGGTTCAGTTTTTGTTTTTTGTTTTGATATGTTGGCATTTTGTTCTTTGCCTAACCTGTTGTTGTTCGAGGGAAGTGCCCCCATCGGCGAAAGGCAAAATGTCCCACGCGCGCATTTGCAAGCCACCAGTGGAACTTTGCAAGGAAAACGGAACCTAAAACAAAACAAAACATTGTTTTTTTAATTCTAACAAAAAATATACCGGCAATCGTCGGATGAATTCGCTGGCATAGTCCAGCAGATGTGAACTCAGCACCCGGCTAGAGTTGTCATTGGCAAGAGCGGACAAATTTCGGGCAGCAAACGAGTCCAGAACCTAAAAATTCAGAAGAAAAAAACAAAAAATCTCCTTTTTTTGAACCAAAAATATGTTATGTACCTGAGCCACATGTTCCGCAATTTTTGCGTCAAAATGGGCGGATGGGACAGATGGGTCGAAGGCGGGAAACAGAAGCAGCGAGTCGAGGAAGCGCAGCACGGACTGAAGGCCGGACAGGGTCTGCTCTGTGCGCTGGGCATAGTTGGCCAGCACGCCCAGGTGGACCAGCACCGAACTCTGCAAGTTCGAGAAAAGGTAGGAAGAAGGTGAGAATTGTGCAAAGGACTGGAATAAGTACGGTAAGTACAGTACCCTCTATCGATACGATAGAGTACTGCTCGCCTCCTGCCCACCTGACTTTTGCAGTGTTCCTCTCCTCCTCCTCCTCCCCCCGCGTCTCCCCCCGCTGCGTGCCGTTGTCCTCCTCCTCCCGCCGCTTCTGCTCCGCCTCCCCCGCCGTTCGTCGCGTTTTCCCACCGCGCCTCCCCCCGCCCCTCCGCCCACCCGCACCGTCTCTCCATCCGTTTGCCGTTCTCATTGTACGGACACGGCACGCGTGCCGTACCATTCACCGCAACGCGCGGCCAATCAATGCCTCCGTACGGTTCAAACGCGCGTTGGGCCGCACAATGCTCTTAATAAGGAAAATCAAAGAAAAATTTAAAAGGGAATTTTGGCAGAAATTTCCTCAATTTCAAAAATCGTGAGTTTGCCAAAAAATTTATATGGTTTTCTCCCACCATTTTTGCACTGTGATCAAATGTAATTTTTAATTGTTTTGCTTGGCTTTTTACCAGTTTGATCGCATTGGGGACCGGAGAAGCCGGCAAAGCACAGACAGTGACGCTGTCCCAGGATGTCGCGGTACTGTAAGGATAAAGGGTATGGTAGTACAGTATACGGTATCCGACACTTCTTTTTGTCCCCTCCCTCCCCAACCTGTTCCATTTGGTGACTGCGCGAATAATGGCACAACGGTTGGCCGGCCTTCGGTGCGCATTGGCCTTCGCAGTACAAATCTTAAGGCTTGGATTTTTGAAATTTGCATAAATTTCTTCGGGTTTCTCTCTATATTCCTACCACTTTCAACCACTTGGAAGATGACTCCCTCCGACGGTGTCTCTCCGTCCACGTCCACTGCCGAAATTGTTGCCTCCAGCGTGGTGCTCAGCGGGAGGCGTACCTTCAGTTTCAAATTTGAATTCCATTTTTGGCGCCTTTCGTGCCGATACCCTGCTCATCGTCAGTGTCTCGGTCGGTTCCATTTCATGTTCATGCATTACCATCAGTTCGCCTTTACGCCTCAGAGTCAGTCGAAAGCGTTCAGGCACTCCGAAGGTGGGCAAATCCCACTCGAACACCTGTGTAGGAAAAATAGGATTTGAAATTCATAATTGGCCTGGATTTTGATTTCCAGATTGAGAACCGAGAAAAAGCCTAGATTTAACTCCGATCTCTACCTGATAACGCCACTGGGCAACGTTGACGCGCAAATTGCGGGGTTCTGAACGTATTTAACGGAAATCACCAAAATTGGAAAAAAATTAAAAAACAGACGGGAAACGGACACCGGAACAATGGTGACATTGGCCAGCGAGAACAGTTGCGGGGAGCCGAAGTCGACGGCCAGCAGACGGACCTTTTCGGATCGATGGAAGAAGTTAAAAAAAGGCAAAAATAGATGGAAACTATTGAAAGTTTATTTAGTTTTTGAATTTGCAAATGTTTAGGACTTTGTCAATCAATCAATCAATCAAATTAAATGATTGATCTGGTCAATCAAGCAACCCAATCAATTAAATTAATTGATTGATCTGGTCAATCAATCAATCAACCCGATCAATCAAATTAATTGATTGATCTGGTCAATCAATCAACCCAATCAATCAAATTAATTGATTGATCTGGTCAATCAATCAATCAAATTTTCGACTTTTTCTTGCCTATATAATGGTCTTTTGTTCCACAAATTACAATCGACAACAAATGGATTCATGCTTTGAATTAGTGTTGTTCACGGGCAAAAAAAAATACGGGGACCCCGTCCCCGCGGGGAGAGGGAGCTCGGGGACGGAGCGCGAGGAGACGGGAGCGCGGGGACAAAAAATGCACTGGTAAGAATGAGAAAATTTTTCAAAATTTTGATTAGATTTTGGCAACTTTTCTCGAAAATTATCGCCAAAATGTTTCAATTTACTATGTTGACTAACAATTATTAACTAAAAAAGTGTTTTTTGGAGAAAAAATTGGAAAAAGTACAATTTGAAAAAATTTTGAGCTAAAATTTTTTTCCTTGTTTTTTGTCCCTGTCCCCGGGTACGGGGAAATCCCCGTTTTTCAAATCGCGGGGACGGGGATGGCGGGGGCGCGTCCCCGTTTTCACGAGGATCCCCACGCCAACAACACTAGTATAGATACAGTAATCCAAAATTAAGCGTTTGTCATTTAGGTGACCTTCTGTATGTTCAAAAGCCAAGTGCTGAGTCAGTTCAAACCAAATCCGCTGAATGAGACCCAAATTGACGAGATTGTACAAGTAAAACATATTTTTGGCAATTATTATGATCATTTATGGGAAGTTCTAAATTTACAGAATAACCTGAACAAGTTGAAGCACAAACACGACTTTTTGAACAAACCCTGGCCAGACCAGATGACCATCAATGGCTTTCAGGTTAGGTTGCAAACTTCAGTTCCCACACCCCCACTCCCAAATTCTTTACTAAAAGGTGATCAAAATGCTCAATTCGATGGAGCGAGAAACATCGCCGGAGGGATTAATGCATGCGGTGAACAATGTGGCGAAGAATCCCGACTTGGGCAGTGTCCGCACAACCATCAAGGTGCCCAACAAAAAGGGGAAGGAAAGCACCATCTCCAATTACTGTCCTCTATGGTTACAAAATGGGTTACAAAAAATAGACCCATTCTGTTCTGACCAGAATGTGATTTGTTGAGCAACATGCTGCGCAAAATGGCGATTAAAACGGTGTGATGTTGCAACTTCGGGAAGAAAAATAGGAGAGTATGGAAAATTATACGGTGGGGCGGAAAATTAGAAAAAACGGTAATTTAAACACTTTTTCTAGATTTATTTGTTTGTTCTTAAAAAGTTATTTGCTTTTTTGTCCAAACATCGATGATCATAAATTTTGCAACTATTGTTTTTTAAAAGGTCTTTTAAACTTAAACAATTATTGCCTTTAAGATCGGTTTTTTATGAACTTGCTTATTTAGAAATGGCTGGATGCAATTGCCGAGCGAGACGTCAGTTTTGAAGAGTTCCAACAAAAAGTCGGCTCGGAGATGGTGACGAAGTAAGTGATCAATGACACACATACCTATGTGCCTGTATTAATTATTGTTTTGCCGAATAATTGTCTCCCACTTCCCCTAACTTCACCCCTTCCATTTTAAAACCCCAATTTTCCCCTTTAAACACTGTTCAGATCTCTGAAGCGATTCCAACGACTGAGTACCAGTGAAGATGGGCGGCTGATCCGAAGGGAAGTGAAGCCGAAGATCACCTGGATATCCATGCGACAAATATGCTTTCAGCCCCTCTATGCTCAACATGATTTCAAGGACATCGAGGAACAGGTGGGCATTGGCCATACTTCGCATGGTATCCACCTATAAAATGGACCAAAACATGGCATTATTAATAATGCCCAAGTACCGTATTTCCTCTAATAGAACCCCCGGGGGTTTTATTTTTCAATTCCCCCCGGAGGGGGGTTCAAATAGAGGGGGGTTATTTTTCAGTGGAAAAATTTTCGGAAATAAAGGGGAAAAATTGGCTTTTTGGCCAAAAAATTGGCTTTTTTGGCCAAAAAATTGGCTTTTTGGCCAAAAACTTGGCTTTTTTAATCAAAAATGTGCGATTTTCTTTAGAAATTTTACAATTTTTACAAAAATTTTCGAAACACTGAAAATTGATGATTTTTTTCGAGAGTACAACCTTTTATATAGAAATTTTAATTGAAATTCTGAAAATTTTCGTCAACTTTTTTTTTAAATTCGTAATTTTTTCGTCTTTATCTTTTTAATAAAGTTTAATTGTTTGGCGGTCGGTCTACCTTGTAATGTCCGCTGAATTGAATGAGTTTTTGTGTATTGAATAACATCCATTTTTTACTTCACTGAATAAGTGTGTCATATATTTTAATCATATAACGAATATGATTAAATATGACACAATGCCAACAAATTTATTTCAAAAATATAAAACAAATTCCGTCCCTTATGGGGGGCCTCTATTGGAGGGGGTTCAAATGGAGGGGGTTCTATTAGAGGAAATACGGTACTATTGTGAGAGATGGACTGAACGGAACAGCCTTTTACAAATAATCCAAATAATATTAAAAATCCATTCATTTGTTGGTATCAGTTTTGTTTACATTTTTACATAGTTGGAGTATGGACAAACTTACTAATAAGAAAAGAAAGGACAGAGCAAAAGAGAAATTTGGACAAGCTGAAAGAAAATAAATTGAATTAAATGTCAAATAAATAAACATATTGTTCAGATTTGGAGAATTATGTAAAAACTTGTGGGAAATCAAAGCTGAAAAACAAAATTACCAAATAATCAGGAACGTATTTAGGATTTGATCGTGGGGGGACACATGCTGGACGACCACCCCCACCTCAAAAAAATTTCGCCACGCGCCGAAGGCGCGTCGATTTGGCTTAAATTTAAAAAAATATGAAAAATTCGCTAGTTTTCTTTAAAAAAATCTGCCTTATTTTTTAGGTGAAAACTTTATTAGGGTCTGGCGGTGCC
>JAQIYK010000776.1:0-12130 GCA_034700465.1 Rotylenchus robustus | reverse complement strand
TCAGAAATTTAAAATTTAAGAAATTTAAGCTAAAATAATCCCCAAAACGCTTTTTGAACGTTTAAACTTTAAACCAAATCAACAAAAAGTTCTGCTTATATATAAGTTATAACACCGATTTTTTTTATCAAAAAATGATCTTGTTTTTATTATTCAAATTTACGCCAAACTTCGGAAGAATTTGAATAATGGAAATGAAGTATTCGTCGGTCGACGGTCTGTCGGCGAGACCGAGATCGGCGGTCGGCGGGGGGGGGGGGGGGATGATGGATGGAATTATGAGGAAAACAAATTAAATAAATAAATAACTGATTCCAAATTTAAAAAAGGTATAGTGAATTAAATTTTGTTCATTTGTTGGACTATGCTAAACATAAGTACAGGTTCGTCCCAGTTCCAAGTTCCACCCTACCACGGCACCGAAGCATTCCCTCCCCTGGATCCCAGTCCGTCCCGTTTTCAAATATTCTTGGGGCAGGTAGTACTACTAAATTACTAATGTAAGTACATGTACATACATACCTATGTACATATCGTCTCCCATGCAAAAATGAGACCTCTTTTTCTCTTTACATCTTATAAATTCTCATCCTCCTACTTACTAGTTACTACTTTTTGTTGTTAAGGGTAAAGAGGGATTTTTATTTAATTGATCCACTGAGTTTAAAAAAGGAAATTAATTGGAGTGAAAAGCAGGGGCGTAGCTAGCCTCGAGTTTCGGGCGGGAGGGGCGGAGGCAAAAATTTTGGCGACCTTTTTTTTATTCGGGCCGAAAAGTCGATTTTTAGGGGAAAAACCGGCTTTTAGGGTGTATTTTTGGTTTATTTAGCATCTAAATTTTTATAGTTTTGCGGCGCACAGTGCTCCCACTCCCTTTGCCCGACGCATCACCGACGCGTGCGGTCTTCTTTATGACGATGTACGAATGGTAAGCACGCCATCCCGTCCGATCTGGCATAACAGGATGTCGGTGGTTCGATTCCTGTCGCTGTCAAGTGAAAATAATCGATCAAATAATGAATGTATATGAGAAATAACATAATGGTACAGTTGGTTATTGTAAAAAAAAATTATAATCTTTTATCAGTCAGACACAAATCAAAAAAATCATAAAATTTGAAGAATATATCACAAAAAAATATTGATAATATTTTACGTCAGATTTTTCCGGAATCAAATGAATAATTTCTGTAAAGTGACTGATCAAGAACCTGGGTTGCTCGCTGATTGTCTTCCCTCCGCTTCTGCTTCCTCGCCGCGCAATTTTGTCGCACTTCCTTCGCTTTTCCGGATGTGAATTTGTTACGGGGCATGTTTAAAAATTTTACGATGCGTCCCAAATTTTTATTATGCGTCAAAATCTAAAATTTTTAATGCCATTCTACAGAGGAGATTGTTTTCTATCGAATGAATGGATAAATTCATGGGGGTGATGCATTTTAAGAAGTTTAAATAGTTTTTTGTTTTTTGGGTTTTTGCCACACCTTCAGTGATCTCCCTAAATTTTTTTCAAAAAACGCATGAAATTTCAAAAATTTAGTTGCCAAAATAAAGCTTGAATTGTTTTCTAAAGTATTCCAAAATTTGAGCCAAATCGAAGCATTTTGTGATTTTCTATGAATTTTTTAAATATTTCGTCCTTAAAAAATAAAAATACATACATTCTTGGCGTTCTGTAATCTGTAATTTTTATCAAATTTAGGCATCCATGCATTAGGATATTTTTAAGACGATTGTTTCCTTACGTTTCTTTACATTTTGTTTTTCTGTTCGCATCATTTTTCCACTGTCTGAGATTCAAAATATTTTTTAAATCATTCGCTTCGAAAAATTCCTATTTAAAGATTATTTTGTCGAGGGCAATCAACAGACAGGTTTTACCTTTTACCTAAAAATCCCCCCTAGTCATATAATTAATTTAAATCACAGTTCTCATCAGCGCAAAATATAAATTTCTATTTTGCCTAACTAAACTGCCTACTTCTACTTACTAGCATCTAGCACGTATTTTTGTTTGGTTGGAAGGGAAGGGAAGGTTAAGGATTAAATAGAGGAATGGAGAAAAAAATTCAAAAAATTTAATATTAAAAAAATAACACATACATTTTTAAATGTATGTATGTGTCATAATTCAAAATCCCGGTGAGAGATCATTCCTCCAATCTATAGAAGAGAAAAAAGGGAAATATAAAAGAGGGAAGAAATAAGGAAAATATTAAAATTAATTTTTCATGAAAATGGAAAGCTTGTAATTTATAATTTTTCGTTGGAAATTTAACCATATTGAAAAAATGGCCAAAAAATCTTTATACGTAAAATTTATTGGGAAATTTTTTGGTCCGTAAATTTCACCGGGCCGAAACTACCAGAGCCGGGCCCAGAAAAAGTCGTTTCGATTGATTTCAGCCCTGTCCCTTCTCCCTCTTTCTATTGTATTCCCCTTTTCACTCATCATCCCACCCAATTTTTTGACGACCTTTTTCAAAACTAAAGGAACGACTCCACTCTTTTAAAAAAATACTACTATATACATATGTTATTATATTTATGCTGAGTTTTAATAATATACATGTCATGAGCTCGTGATTATTGAGTATGAGTATGATGAGTACAGCAACATCATCTTCGCTAATCAAAGATTTAAAAAATGGAAATTCGTTCTGCCAACTGTGTTCAATGCAATTCAAGAGCAAAGTAAGCGCGTAATTTATTTATTTATTCTTAATCAATTTAATTTTTGCATTTTGATACAAAAATTTTAGACGCTTACTGCGCATATCAATGGAAGAAAACACAGGGATACATTATCGTGTTTAAAACAAAAGGAACTGTCTCTGCCTAGGAAAGGAAATTCAATAAAAACCAATGAATCCCAATTGAAACGTAAATATTCCTCAGAAGAAATTAAATTGGACAAAAAGCCCAAAGCTGGTTTCTTTTTCTATTTAAAACGCAACACATAAATAGGGTGATTTTTAAACTTTTTTTAGAAATTAGCGAAGCAAGTTACATTAGCAACATAGATGAAGAGAAACCAATAAAGGAAAAGAACCAGAAAACACCATGGCAAGCAGAAATACAAAATAAAGAGCAACAAAATGGGGAATTGTTGTATCGCTCAAATGTAATTGAAGGCCTTCCTAAAGGATTTTTCGACGACGATCGGATGAACAATCGGGTTCGCAGTTAGACTTGAACTACAACTAGAGATCGACCTGGTTCTGGATCCAGTTCTGGATTATTTTAGTCCAGCTGAATTTTTAGTCCAGAAAATCCAGGTTCTTTCAGAAATGAAGATTCATAATTTTTTAAAAGGCCGATCTCTACCAACGACAAGGAAGAGAAGAAAAACCTTATTAGAAAAAATAGGCATTGGGCCTAGGACCGTAGGAAGAGGTGATTGGTTTATAAACAACTAACTATTTATAGGGAGAAAAAAACATAACGAATTTTTCTGTTAAAGTTTTTAGTTATTTATAGTAGAACCAATTAGGTATGGAAGGGATGGATAGGAGTGTAATTTTAGGCAAAGTTTTTTATGCTTTTCTCACCAGGTCCGTAACGAGCCCAGACATTTCGAGGGGCTATGTACAAAAATGTTCGATCGGCGCGGCGATTTTTTTCAGAAAAATTGGGTTTTTAAAGAAATTTGTGAAAATTTGAAGTAAAAACGAGTAAAAAATGCATTTTCGCAGCGCTGATAGGCGCCGCGGCGAAAAATTTTCGCGAATTTTGAAAACATAAGGGAGGACCCTATTAAAAATTTTAATTTTTGGCATTTTGGGCTAACCCCCTTCGTTACGGGCCTGTTTCTCACCCATCTCTACATTCCCACAGGCTTTAGAACAAAATCTTTAACATTTTTTAAATGTATTAGGTTCGGGAGACTATTGAAAAACAAAAGCAAATTGATATGGAACTGGACAAATTTTACAAGGAAGTAGAGGAATTCGAAAGTCAGAAAGAAGACGAGCAAGAAGAGAAGGTAAATATCTTGCGAAAAAAGATTCACTTTAAAATTAAAATAAATTGTTTTAGGTAGCAGTTTCGGCTATTCGCTCCGATATCGAGGTGATTGACGAACAAATTGAAAGATGGAAAACAGTCAATGAACTCGAGAAGAAAAAAGAGACATTGGTAGAATCAGTAACGATGAAATTTGAACAAAAACCGGATTTTGATCCAGCCGATTTAAATGATGATGATATTGAAATTGATTATAATAAGATCTGTTGGAGGACAAAAACATTTTAAATTTTGTTTGTGGCTATTTAAAAAAATAAAAAGTTTACCAAGCTTAACTTTTATATGTTTTATGTTTAACCTTTTAATACAAAATTTATTTCAATTAAATTTTAATCGTTTTTTAATTTTTTTGATAGTAATATGAATTTCCTGAATAGACTTAGAGGTATAATTGCATTGCCTTTATTGAGAAGTCGAATTTTGCGAAGTATTGTGCCTTATGTTCTTATTGGTGGTGGTAAGTGATTTCTGAATAATTTGTAACTTTGTTTGTTTTTGGTACGGCGAGTTATTATGCGTCACTCACTATCCGCGCCAGAGATCCGGATGCTCGTGTACTGATTATAAGCGATGAAGATGAATCCCCGTATAGAAGGGGACCTTTTTCAAAAGGCATGCTATTGAGATACTAATATGCGTGAGCCGCGGCTTACGTAAAGGGTTTAAAGGTGTTTTATTTAACGTTTGTTTGTATTAGAACTTTGGTGGTTTGACGATGGCCGCAGTGCTGAGTCCCTCTCTTATGTAAATCCTGCTAGTGGAAAACGTCGCCATATATGCTATGAAGCAAATGGGTTTTATCTTGCACCTGAAGAGCTCGATCAATGGGAACATGGCGGAATAGCTTTAATGGGCAGTACGAAAGTTGTTAAGATAGACACTGAAGGGAATTTTGTGGAGTTAGAAGACGGGCGCAAAATAGAATTTGAAAAATGCCTCATCGCAACTGGTTTGTAAAATATAGGCGTATTGTATTTTTCCATATCTTTATATATATTTATTTATTTAGGAAGTGTAGCATTATGTCAAAATCTATTTGGAGGTACTTCAAAGTTGGATAGTCATATAACCACTCTTGGAAAGGTATGTTAAATTAATTGTTGAAAGCGAAAAAACGTCGATAGAAATATAAATAACAGAGAGATGTAAGATGTAACATTAGATGGAAACCAAAGCAGATCACAAAAGTTAACAGGATTTAGGGAATTCCCATTTACTGTAATTGGAATTTTTCTTTTAAAATTTATTTGAATTCGTTTTGATTCCAAATTAGAATTATTTCGAAAAAAATCTTTAGAAATGACCCAAAATGAGTTCATAAGACTCATTAGAATAAAAAAATGAAAAAGTCTCTTTCTATCTGCGATATAAAAGCTTTTTCAATGACATTTTACACTGCAGCACTTATTAACAACACAACGCCAATCTAACAGTTTAGGTGGGGGATTTCCGAAAATTGTATCAAAAAATGGAGCAAATAGCTGGTAATGATGTGGATAATAGCCAAAGAGTTGTCGTTATTTTGGGAGGAGGATTATTAGGAACCGAGCTTGCCTACTCACTTAATAGACGTTACGCTCGCGACAAAGCAAAACCTTCTTTGAAGATTGTCCAGCTTTGTTATGAGTCAGGTTTACATGATCAACGTAATTCTTTTAAATATTAATGAAATTCAGGAGTTCTATCGGAAATTTTACCAACTGCTCTAAGCGAGTATTCTACTGAACTCTTGAGAGCACAAGGTGTTGAAGTCTTAACAAATACATCTATAGGGGCAACTGCGTTCACTTCTAAACAAAATTGTGAAAATGACAAGCGCAAACTTTGTCTTCGTTTAAAAAGTGCAAGCAATGTTAATAAAAGTGCCGAGGTAAAACCGAACGAACTCCATAAACAAGATATTTTATGTGATTACTTAATCGTTGCATTGGGTGCGGAACCTCGAGTAGAGCTTGCCGAAAAATCAGGCATTAAACTGGACAAAGTGAGTTATTATGTTAGAACATGACATATACATGTCAATCTACAGGCAAATGGTGGTATAATTGCGGATGAACATTTTCAAGCGCAGAGAAATGTTTGGACAGCAGGTGATGTATGTTCCTTTGTTGATCCACTCCTCAATAGGAGAAGGCGATGCACACATTGGCAACACGCACAAATTAGTGGCAGATTGGCAGGAGAAAATATGACCAATGGACTAAAAACATACACACACCAGGTGAAATTGGGATAAAGACACTAATTTTAATAAAAAAAAAACCTTTATAAATTTGGCAATTGAAGGGTGCTTTTGTCACTATGTTTGGCCCTTTCGGACACATTTGCAGTGTCGGCGATGTAGACCCACAACGACTTAAAACAACAACTGTACTGGCTACAAATGAAGAAAATATGCCTGACGATTCTGAGGAAGTATGCTCCTATTAGTAAATAAAGATTTTATACATAAGTTTTTTTTAGCTCCGGGCTGTTGTTTTCTACACCGATCCAAGAACGGACAATATCGTCGGTGTTTTGCTTTACAACATTCTAGGAATGGGTGAAGAATGGGCACGTAAGCTTGTCAGTGATGCTCAGCCTTTGAGATATCAAACATCAAAAGATTATACAAAATTGTTTGAACTTTGGGAAACTGAAGATCAAAATGAGGAGAAAAGGGAACATCGAACAGCAGAGTTGACTAACGATCAATTAACGGAAAATGAACTTGAAGCCTACAGGAGAGAGGATTGATTATTTATCATTCTCATAAAATTTTTGATTTTTCCAAATTTTGTTATCAATATTTAATTGTTATAAATTGTTACAATTGCATCATTGTCGCCATTTTAATAAGAGTTATGTAACCTAATATTTTACCATTATTGGACTGGTTTGTTTTGTGCAATAGCAATACTTAATGTCATTACTTTACATACAGTAACAAACAATGAGTGAAACTTCTGGAAAGGATTTGTTTGACAAGTTTCTCAAAAAAGGTGTTGCAAGCGGGAAGGGCGCCGGTGCTGGCGTCGGACTTATGGCAGTTGCGGCTGCTGGCGCATTCGGAATTTACAAATCATTGTACACCGGTTCATTTTTATTCATTTTTAGATTAGTGTAAATTGCTGATATTCGAATTTTAGTTGAGGCTGGTCATCGTGCAATAATGTTTAACAGAATTGGAGGACTTGGCGATGAAGTTCACAGGGAGGGTTTACACTTCCGTGTTCCATGGTTTCAATACCCGATTATATATGACATCCGCGCTCGACCAAACCAAATTCGTTCACCGACAGGAAGCAAGGATTTGCAGATGGTTAACATTGGACTTCGTGTTTTGTCTAGACCTGATCCGAATTATTTGCAAAAAATATATCGGATGCTCGGTTTAAACTGGGAGGAACGTTTACTTCCATCCATTTGTAACGAGGTAAGTAAGTACAAACTTTTTTCTTTGATTTCTATATTTAAAGGTTCTAAAAGGAGTTGTAGCCAAGTTTAATGCCTCTCAACTAATTACTCAACGTCAGCAAGTTTCGTTGCTAGTTCGAAAAGGTTTGATTGAACGCGCCCTGGACTTCAACATCATCCTTGATGATGTGGCGATAACCGAGCTGGCTTTTTCTCCACAATACAGCGCTGCAGTTGAGGCAAAACAAGTTGCCGCTCAAGAAGCTCAACGCGCTAGTTTTATGGTAGAGAAAGCCATTCAACAACGTCAAGAAAAGATCGTCCAAGCGGAAGGAGAGGCACAGGCTGCCAAATTGGTTAGTAATTTTGAACAAATAAAGTATTTTTGTGAGTTGAGTGATGAATTTTAGTTGGGAGAGTCTATGAAGAATGATCCTGGATTCTTGAAACTGCGAAAAATTCGTGCTGCGCAAAAAATAGCAAGGGCTATCGCCAATTCGTCGAACCGTGTCTATCTGCCTTCTGATGGTCTTTTCTTGAACTTGGCCGATGAAGATTATTTGGAAGTAAAAGCAGTGACAAGCAAAAAGCGTTAAAGCACATCAGAATGACAAAAGAAATAATGAATTAGATTGTTGTTACATCTATCAATTTTTGCAGTTTATCATTTTTTTTATTGTCAATGTTATTTTTAATTAATAAGGAACGAAAAATTATTTGATTAGTAATTTTAATACCGATGACGATGAATCGATTATTTTCATTATTGGACTCAATGCAATCATTGATCTGACTTTAAGAAGCAGGGATGAATTCGCAAGTGCATGTCGCAAGAGACTCTCTGTTCAGCACCAGTTCGGGGTGGACTAATTATCGCGGTTTCTTCAATCTGGCTTTTCTGTTGTTGGTAAGAAGTTCGGATTTGACAATTACTATTTTGATTGTTACGCAACAGGTAATATCCAACGGTCGCGTTGCATTGGAAAACCTTATTAAGTACGGTATTTTGATTTCGCCAATTCAATGGATGGAGAGTCTTCTCTCTTCATCTCCGTGGTATTGGCCCAACCTTTCAATTGTATTATGCGCGAATATTCCGATAATGTCTGCGTATGTTCTTGAAAGGCTTTTGGGTTAGTAGTTATTGAAGTTTGGTAAGATTTCTACAATTTCAGCTAGGGAATGGCTAAGTAATCGTTCTGCAGCGTTTTTTTACGTAATTATCATCAGCGCTCTTATAGCAATCCCGCCATCTGTGATTCTTAAAAATGAAGTAAGAAAACGATTAAAATATGTGCCTTTGAATTGCTTTATTGCTTACTTATAGAATGCGTTTCCTCTGTTTTCATTTTGGGCACTTACATCAATTGTGATTATAGCACTCAAGCTAGTCTCGTATGGACACGTCAATTACTGGCTAAGAAATGCAAAGCATTCTATGAAGAAATCCAAAGAAATCAAGAACCAAAAGAATGTCGATGAGAACCAAGAAGAAAATACTCACGAGGTAATAGATGTAATGTTACTTCCAGCCATGGTTGCACATTCCACCATAGACCAGTAATTTAACAGACTACCAAAATAAGGGAAAATGAGGGTCTGAAATATCACAAAATTTCCAAATGCGGCAAAAGAGCAACTCTGTTTTTAGTAATAGTCAAATGCAAAACATATATTATAATTGTTCAAATACACAATACAACAATAAAGCAAGAGAAAATGGCATGCAATCTTAAATTAAGAAGCTGTCAGTGCACTCACAATTAAATCCAGCACAACAACTTTGTTATCCGTTCAATTTGACCATTGGCAATCTATACTATTTCATGTTGGCACCGACTT
The DNA here is from genome assembly GCA_034700465.1 of Rotylenchus robustus. Lineage (NCBI taxonomy): Eukaryota > Metazoa > Nematoda > Chromadorea > Rhabditida > Hoplolaimidae > Rotylenchus > Rotylenchus robustus. The sequence continues at coordinate 2,866 of JAQIYK010000776.1, read as the reverse complement.
TGTGTTATGAACTTCATTTTCCACGCACTCCTACTCGTAGGAAGCGGTTTATTTTCAAACGTATCATCGAAGTAAATTTCGCTTGATTTGAATTTTTAATAGTCAAAATTTAGCTGATCGCATTTTCGTTTGTCATTATTGCCCTCTGTCAGCAGTGGGTCATTCCATTGGTGAAGAATAGTTTGGCGCCATTTTCCGAAATGGACGTCAAGCGTTGTGTGGAACGAGTGCTTAAACTGGCTATTCCGAATCACCTGATTTGGTTGATTTGGTTCTACCTTTACTTTCATTCATTTCTCAATTTGATTGCTGAACTTTTGCGATTTGCCGATCGGGAGTTTTATTTGTAAATGTTACTTCTAAATCTTACCTGACAAATAAACATCTTTAGGGACTTTTGGAATTCGGAATCAGTGTCCACTTTCTGGAAGACATGGAACATTCCTGCGCATAGATGGGCGGTTCGACATGTATACAAGCCCTTTGTGCGTAATGGATTGGGTCGTTTTACTGCATCAACTGCCGTGTTCGTCGTATCTGCCTTTTTCCACGAATATTTGGTCATTACATTCCAAAAATTTTAAAAATATTAATAAGTTTCCTTATTAGGTCTCGGTACCGCTTAAGATGTTTCGGCTATGGGCCTGCACTGGCATGCTCGCCCAAATTCCACTTGGAATGCTCACGGATCAGTATCTAAAGGTCACCCAAGTCCTAATGTTAATAACACAATACCAATCTAATATGTATTTCACAATAGGGAGGACGTGCTGGGAATATCGTCGTTTGGCTGTCATTGATCCTTGGACAGCCAATGGCTATTCTGATGTACGTTCATGACTGGTATTTGCTGAACCATCCTGAGCTGCACGCAGTACAACCGCAGAATTTCACCACCGACAATTATTGAACGGATTCAACGTACTCGAAAAGCCATTCATTGACCGTTTTTGACGTCATATCTCCATTTTTGAATTGCCTAACCTTGTTATCGCACACATACTTATTCCAAAACGAGTGCTCAATTTCGTATTCCAATATTTCGAACATAGATATTATATTTTCATTTAACAATTTATAGACAGATAAAAAGTAGAAGACACGGCTTTCAATTACGTTCCAATTATACGATGCGCGACCCACCTCTATTTTTTGGGGCGGGGGTTGCCCACGTGTGGTCTTGATGGTCTCCCAATAAAACCCATTGGTTGTTCGACTCAACATCAGTGGTGTAGAAAGCGAGAGAAGCAAAATAATCGTTTTTTAAAATGCGCAAAAGAAAATATTAGGTACAATTTTGAGAATGTAAAGAGATACACAATTGATGGCGACAGTAGAGGGGAGGGTTTGATTAAATGAAAACGAGTCATTTACCAGTTTAGAAAAGGCATAAAAATAAAAGTATAGCCTCGAATATATAACCGCGTGTTTTTCACAATTTATACAAGTCACAACATCAAATACAAATAGAAACAAATATTTCCAACTCAAAATTCACTATCTCAATTTTGAAGCAGTGACTGAATTTATATGCGCGTGACTTGGTTGATGATGGCCTTCTTCTTGTTCCAGTAGAAATTGTTCAACATCCGCCCAGCTGTGACCTAGCGTCATCCCTGGAGGGGCTTCATCCGAATCATCTTTGTTTATATCTGCTAAAAAGAGTTTGTTTAACAAGTCAATTTTATATTTTATTACTGAGAAGAGTATCCTCGTCAGGATCCATATCGCCCTCGAAGCCTTCTTCTACGGGAAGCTTGGCAAGCATATCTGTCAGATCTCGACCATCAAAACCTAAGTCCTTAGCTACTGTGGCCAACGATACATCCATTGCTGAAATTAAAAACACTTTCGATGGTCCAACGTTGTATTGGGCTGGCATGCTTACGCTCATTTAGATGATCTTCCCTATTCATTGGTAAAACAACATTTGAACCGCCAAACTGAACAGAAGGACCCTCAAACGGATCACCATTAGATGCGCAAGCACGGTAATGCCCAAATTGTGAATTTCTCTTTAAAAATTCATGTCCTTGTAGAGATGGAGTGTTTGACTAAAAAATGGAGAGGGTAACTAGTTTACACTCCGCCTTTCGTAAATCGAATGTTAAATTATCTGCCCTCACGTGAAGTGAACTTTCGTTTTTATGGGTTTTGTTGCTGCTGATTTTGTTGCCCTCCCCTCCATTACTCTTTTTTACATATTACAAAATTATTTACATTCTTGTTTGATAACGTTACACTGCAATGTTGTTGATCCAATCGATGTTGCAGTTGATGCTGCTGAATATAATGGTGCCTACAGAGTCCATCGAAAATCACGAAATCTGTGCATGACACAGGTTCTTCGCATAGCCGCCATTTGCAGTATGCGAAAAGATGCTGTGCAACGTTATATGTGATGTGTTCTGAGCAATGTCTAGTCCATGGAAGGCATATATTTGTGCAACGCGTAGTAACAAACTCAAGTTTTGTGTCCTTCACTACCTGTTACATGAAAGTATGAAAAATTGAATCAATAACAAACAAAAAGTTAACAATAAGACCTCAACGAATGTATTATAGAGTGAAATTTTCAATTTTAATTAATTTTGGTCAAATTATAGTTATTGCACATAGTTTTCTATTTTCTAAACACTCATACTGTATGTAAATTTTTGTTTTTGCGAACGCGAAGTGCTGTTTTAAATTTTCGTAATTTTTATATCTTCGTAAAATTTACACAAATTTTCATTTTAGCCAGGCCCGTCGCCAGGAATTTCTGACGGGGGGGGCTAATTCTCCAGCGCGCCGCGCCTTCGGCGCGGCATGGTACGTTTTTCAGGGGTGTATTTTTATGTCAATTTTTCACTGAACAAACTTTATT
>JAQIYK010000775.1:0-12132 GCA_034700465.1 Rotylenchus robustus | reverse complement strand
CCCAAATGAATTAATTCGCCTTTTTGAAAAATAAAACCTTATAATGCCCGTGGCGGGGGGGGGGGGCTTGGAGGAAGGGGTTGAAACTCAAAAATTCCCTGGGGGAATTTTTGAACAGCGACATTTTTGGAAAAAATCACCAAAAACACCTAATTTTCAGATAGCGATGTTCGGGAACCCAAATTCTCTCTATCCATCGGAAGCGGAAGCAGAATTCTCATTAAAAATTATACCCCGCTATACGCTATACCCATATGTGACTTTGTTAACATTTTGTTAAGGGTGTCACATTTGGCTATAGAATCTTAAAAAATTTTGGAATTTGAAAAGCGGAGACCATATTCGGATTCCTCGTGAAATTCTGCATCTTATCTTATGGCACTATTTACTATTTTCAACTTCTCGAGAGATACTATTGACGAGATCTCGTCAATAGTATAAAAAATTCAAGGGGGTGCCTTTTACCCTTAACAAAAAAGTTAACTAACATTTGGCGGGGTATATTAAAAATGTAAATAAAAACCCTATAAAATCGGCAGTGCCGATAGGCGCCGCTGAGAAAATTTCAAAAAATTGGCCCACTTTACATTAAGAAAAGTGACATTTCTACACTCTACTACTCTACACTCTACACAAAATTTTTGCAATACTTTATACTTTAGGGTGAAAATTTTCGATTTTACGATTTACCGAAACCCATTTCGATTTACTTGTTAATTCAAACCCTCTTTACGGAATACGGAATCTGAACTTTCGGAACATCTCTAACAACAATTATGCATTCATTCTGTATACAATAACAATAAACAATAAATAGGTAATAAACAAGCAGCGATAGAAAAATGGGCATTTTTACCACAAAAATTATGAGTACTTTTTTTGAAAATTTTGCAAAAAATCAAAACTCGAGAAAATTTCTTGTGCGCCTCGTCCAAAAATGTTGTTATTTTCACGATTTTCTATTGAAAACATTATTTTTTTTAGTAAATGTATTCAATTTTGCACGAGACTGATGAGGCGACATCTGTGAATTTTAGTGCTTGGGGCACATTTTTGCCTGGTACTGAGAAACAATTAGTCACAATCGGTGCCAAATGGGTCAAATTTTACCGGTTAAATCCCTTTGGTAGCAGTAATGATGATCACCATAGGAAAACGCGCTTGGAGTGTATGCTTTCATTTACTTTGATGGCCCCGGTTAGGAGCATGGCTGTTGTTCAATTAAAGGGTAAAAATTACTATTAAATATAAAAATTAATATAATGTTAATATAAGGTTAAAAAATTGTTGGTTTGGTGTCTCGCTTCTCGGCGTGTTAAGTTTAAAAAAGTATGAAAGAAGAGATTTTAATAATATATGTATATATGAGAATATGGGTCTAACGTCTAACTCAAGCAGGCGGAGCAGCGAGCGCCCCCTGATTGCTCCGGAGGAGAACAGCTCCGATTTTTGAAGCAACTTTCCATTTTTTATATACATTTTTACGTCTTTCATGTACATGTATTCATGTATATAAAATTTTCATGTATATATTAAAAAAATTAAAATTTTATATACATTTTTACAGGGATTTTGAAAAACCGTTTTTATTATTTTGCGTGCAAAAAATATCATATTCGTACTCAGCTCGTCGAGTTACATCGATTGGAGCAGGTTTCGAGTGGTTTTGAGTAAGACCCATATTCTCATATATTATTGAAATGAAATCTTTTCTTTCATAACTTTTTAGACCTAACACGCCGAGAAGCATTAAATAAACGGAATCACTTTTTATCATTGTAATTTTTTAATTGTGATTTTGTATTTATAGTAAACCCCGACTGCAACTCTTTGGCGCTGACTTTTGATGATGCAAAATTATCCATTGTGAATGTCAATCCGGCCACAATGTCGCTGAATACAATTTCGCTACATTCCATTGAAGACGACTTTCTGCGCGATGGATACACCAACGATCTGCACCACCCGGAGTTACGCGCAGATCCTGAAAATCGATGTTGCGCCTTCACAGTGTATGGGCGACATTTGGCTGTTGTGCCTTACCATGTTACTGAGCCTGAACTACAACAAAAGAAGCGTGTTACAAGAGATGAGAGACAGCAAATGCTGCTACAAAGTTACACCATCAAGATGCGATCTCTAGATGAGAGGTTGGACAACATTGTGGACATGTGCTTTTTGCATGGCTATTACGAGCCCACTCTATTGTTCCTATACGAGCCAATTCCAACCACCACTGGACGGTATGTAAACTTTTTAAAGTATATTAAAATTAAAAATACTGCGAAAGTAAATTTTGTATGATTTTGAAAATGCAAACAAAATCCTACCAAATTCAAAGTTTTATTTTCATTTGGTACATCTGTTTTTCAAGTGCTTGCGTTCGCTACGATACAATAGCGATTTTGGCAGTTTCTCTCAACATCAAGGACAGAGTACATGCAGTTGTGTGGAACTTTGGAGGATTGCCAATGACGGTCAATCGCTGTTTGCCTATCAGACAACCTATCGGAGGAGTTTGTTTGTTTGGCACCAACGAAGTTATTTACCTAAACCAATCGGTACCTCCGCGTGGAATAAGCCTCAACTCGTGTGCAGATGAGTTCACTCGTTTCCCACTCAGTGATCAACAACAGCATCTACGCATTTCATTGGGTATGCATAATTAGAGTATTTTGTCTCAAACTGCATTTTGTTAAGTCCAGATGGGAGTGCTGTACAAACCATTGGATGCCCTCCCAATGACTTCTTTGTTGTCTTGCGCACTGGCGATCTTTACGTGCTAACCTTGGAAACTGATCAAGCCAATATGGTGCGGGAACTTCGCTTCACCAAAACATTTGGTTTGATTTTCATTGTTACATAAACAATTGAATATTGAATGGCAATAAAATCATGTATACCCATTAAAATTAATTTTTGTAAGAAATTTCAAATTTTATGAGAATTTTGTTAAATTGAAATTATTATTTTTCAAAAAAATTCCAGCTATGCCTATTTATTAAACTTTATGTTAAGAGTTAAGCAATTTAAATTACTTTAGAGATTTAGAGACTTCAATACCCTGTTGTCTTACTGTTTGTGCTCCCAATTTCCTTTTTGTTGGTTCCCGGCTCGGCGATTCACAATTGCTCCAATTTAGTGTTGAGCAACAACGGAAAACATCGGGCCAACTTATGAATGGGTCATCTGATCATAGTGCTCTTATGTTTAACGAAGATGATATTTTCTTATACGGTCATGATTTTTGCAATGGTTTTTTGTTTGAAGAGGTAATTTACCCCAACTTTTGTCCATAGCAATTAGTTTTCATACATATGTTCTAGAGTCACACGCATTCTTTGGTCTCTAGGCATTACCGTTTCAACATGGTTGATTCGTTGGTTAATATTGGACCATGCAAATGGATCCGATCATGCAATCCAACATATGTCAGCGAAACTTATCAAAAACGTCCTCGTGATGTCTATTTTGATCTGGTTTTATTTAATGATGGAAAATATATTTCAAAATCGAAGTTTTAAGATGACTGTCTCTGGACATGGTAAAGATTCTTCGTTGTGTTTCTATCATCGTACCATTAGGCCTCAGATCATCACTAGCACAGTGTAATTTACTCTTCTTCGATAAAACATATTTTATTAAATTTTAGATTGGATGAAGCGCTCCAGATTTGGACGGTTGGTCGGCACGAGAATGGAAGATCACACAAATACTTGGTGATTTCTCGAGAACGAAGCACCTTAGTGCTCGAGTTGGCCAACGACAACATGATCGAATTGGACAGTCTGTTCAGTTTAACCGAAACAACTGTGTTGGCTGGCGAATTGGCTCATGGCTCTGTGGTTATTCAGGTTATTTTTTATATACTATACAACTTAAAAATGCTGAAAATCTGTACATCCTCAAACAGATAGCGTGACCAAGAAACGCTGTCCATCTGTCGGATGTAAAAATAAAAATATGCTTAACTTTAACCGCATTGATTTGTTTTATAATTTGTTCATGCGGTATTCCGAGTATATACATTGTTGTAAAAATATTATGAATTAGTTTAAAATAAAACTATACGGAGGTGGCTAAAATAGAGATATACATAGAGAAGAATCAGAAGAATTCCACAGTATTTCGGTTAAAAAATCAAAATTTAGTTCAGTTTAATCTGTGTTTTTATATATTTGTAGGTGACGCCAACGACAGTGTTACTCGTTTCAACAGTGGCCGAGGAACAATTGGCAATGATTACAGTTGATTCGAATTTTCCTGTAACCAATGCTTCCTGTGGTCAGTGCTTTTTGGAATTTATTGAAAAAAATTTCGTATAATAACAATATAATAATAAAGCTTAAATTGTATTTTTCCAACAATTGTAGTAGACCCATTTGTTGTGTTGCTTACTTTGAATGGTCGTTTCCTGCTTTATCGTCTTGCGACTAACCCTCGGGTGTGCCTTCAACAGGTACAACTGTAACTTTAATTAAGGTTAAGGGCCTAACCAGGGACTGAAACCTAAAATAATTTAAAAAATAGACTGAAGTAAAAATTATAAAATTGTACCTTTATTTTTTTTTCTCGGAGGAGGGAAGGACACGGGTACCCGGATCCCCTAAATACGTCACTGCAAAATCGTATTTTGTTTTTTGTTGTTAACATAAATGTGCAGAGCCCGAATCCATTAACCTTGCTATACATCCTTGTTTTACAATTAATAAAATTTTATTGGAAGATTCCGATTATGGAGTTGCTTATTCACGAAAAATCGCCAATTACTTCGCTTTGTTTGTATCGCGATCAAAGTGGGATTATGAGTTTGTGCAGCGATGAGGAGCCGATGGATCAGGATGTCGTTGAAGAGCCACAACCTTTGACATTCAATGCTCGTCTCTTTACGCGCTCTACTGATAGAGATAATGCAACAGTTGAGGTCAAACAAGAAATGACCGACTCTAGTGACTCCATCTATGATGACAATGTCGAAGCATTTTTATATGGCGAAGAAGGAGCAGTTAACAAAGGTCAAACAAGAAAACATTCAACAGCAGGTTTTTATTGTTAAACTAAATTATAAAACATCAAAAAAACATAGGTCTTCCCCATAATGTTGGATACAGCAGTCAACTACCTAAATCGACCGATATAGAATTTGGAGTAGGCGATCCCGATCAAGTGATTCCGACTTATTGGCTTTTTATAGCGCGCGAAAATGGCAACCTTTACATATATAATGTGCCTGAATTACGTTTACTTTACATGGTAGGTCGTAAGGAGTGGTTTATTTTGTAAAAAATAAATTATTAGGTATGTGTAAAATAATAAAAACAAACATTTTTCACGTTTTGTTACACAAAATGTTTAGGTCAAAAAGTTTTCTTATGCTCATGAAGTGCTTTACGGGGATGTGAAATCACTGTTAGAGGAAGAACAGCACAGGCCTCACGCTTTCATGAATACTCCAGTTATACAAACACAAACAAATGAGTTAGGAAGGACCACTATCTCAACGAATCCATTAGTGGTAAAGTCGGAAGAGGTTGTCTAATTTAATTTAAAAGTTATTAATGATTTGATTCAAATTATACCTAGGTCATTGTTGAACTTCAAGTCCTGGGAATGGGAATGAACAAGGCCAGACCTGTTTTAAGTGCTTTGGTGGACGATCAAGTTAGTTGTTTTCAATTATGCCACATTTATCAATTTATTTACAGGTTTACTTCTATGAAATGTTTCATCATGATGATCGGATAATAGGTAATTATAAGGATTATAACTAATGGTAGTAACATTGGTATTTCATATAAAAGAACTTGGTATTTAAAGATTTTATTAATGATTTCTTAATTAATTTTTTGGGAAACATTAATAAAAACATAAAAAATGCTTCAGACCAACTCGCCATTCGTTTTCGTCGATTACCAGCCACAGTAGTAGTGCGAGAGCAACGTTTTCTTGGCGCAAATGGAAGAGCACCGGTTGAAACTGCGCGTGATGCGGCAGAGCGTTACCGACAATGCATTTGTACTTTTGAACGAGTTGGTCAACTGGTTTGTAATATGTATTTACAAATAAACTGTACTATTGATATAATATACCTTTTATAACTACTCGTGATTTTATCAATTTTTTCGTAAGCCAAAATGGAAAGGAAAAAGGAAGGCTAAATTATAAAGTGCCCTCTCTCCCAATGTGTCCTAGTTTTATTCTTAAAGTTTTGGTTCTTAAAGAAATAAACTCGCAAATTAAGTCGTGCGGAAAAACGTGTATTCAAAAGTTACTTTTTTACTAATTGGGTCAATATTTTTTAGTCTAATGGGTTGTTTGTCGGAGGTGGTTACCCAAATGTGTTGGTGCTAGAGCGCGGTGAACCTCGGTTGGTGATTGAATTTTAATTTATTTAAATCGTCAACATACAGCTTACATCCAATAACCATCGATGGACCTTTGTCTTCCTTTGCGCCCTTAAATAATTCGTCCAGTTGTCACAATGGTTTCCTCTATCTTACTCGTCGGGACCACTCGCTGAGGATAGCCACGCTTTCTACTGAAATTGACTATGATGCACCGTGCCCCCGCCGTAAAATCCCTATTGGCCAGACCATTCGGCATTGTGTATTTCTTCTTCAACCTGGCATTTTTGCATTGACTCTCAGTGAACAACGTCCAAATCAGAAGCAATGTTCTGTAGTGAACGAGGATAAGCAAATGGAGACCTATGAACGAGATGAAAACTTCATTTTTCCCACATTGGACTTTTATGTGCTCAAGGTTTACTTTTTGGGGAAATTTATAAAAATTTAAAATGATTATCAAAATCTGAAAAATTTGTTTGATCTATAGGTTTAAGAAAGTTATTCGAATCTATTTAGAAAAGTGAAAAAATCAATCGGGTTTAAAAAATATATTAAAAAATTACATCTCTTTCTTATTAGTACTCCCTTAAAAAATTACATCTTTCTTATTAGTGCTCCCTTAACCCCTATATATACATATGCACAAGGCGGTAGAGGTAAAACAAAACAAATTGTGGTTTAAATTTTAGCTTTTTTCCACTGAAGACTGGAATTTTGTTCCAAATGATAAATTTCAATTTGACGAATTCGAGGTTGTTACTTGTTGTGAAGAAGTGCTGCTCACATCAGAGAGCACTGTGAGCGGAATGCAAAATTATTTGGCTATTGGTACTGCTTTAAACTACGGCGAAGAGGTGTACGTGCGAGGAAGAATTCTTTTATTTGAACTGGTAGAAGTTGTGCCAGAAGAAAACCAGCCAACTACTAGGCATAGACTTAAAGCGGTTTATGACAAGGAGCAAAAAGGACCTGTGACCAGTTTATGTGCAGTGAATGGATTCTTGTTGACAGGAATGGGTCAAAAGGTACAAATTGTGTTTAAAAATAAGTTTATTTTTAAATACCCAGGTATTCATTTGGCAATTCCGCGATAACCAATTGAATGGTGTTTCTTTCCTCGATCTCCATTTCTATGTCCATCACATCATCAATTTTCGAGAATTGGCTTTGGTCTGCGACCTTTATCGCTCTCTTTCACTAATTCGTTACCAGGTAAAATTATAAAATATTGGAAATCGAATGGTGGTATGTCACCCACAATTTTCAAAGTTTAAATAAAACCAAAAATTATATTTGCTCAAATATAATTATTGCCTCGTAGGAAGAATTCAAAGCCTTGTCACTTGTGTCACGCGATCTTCGTCCAACAGCTCCGCCACCTATGACGGCTCAATTCCTCGTTGATCACAGGTAACAAATCGTTGTTGTTGTTTTTAACAATTCCATCTTTAGGCAACTAGGTTGTGTGCTTACTGATGAATTGGGAAACTTGACATTGTTCAATTACTTACCGGAGACCAAGGAGTCCATCGGGGGAGAGCGCCTCATCATCAAAGCAGCTTTGAACATTGGTTCTTTGATCAATTCTATTGTGCGGATCAAAGGCCATGTGTCGGAATGCTTGGTGGACGGAGCACACCAACAAGACACCCAAACATGCTTCTTTGCAACTTTAGATGGTTCCTTTGGGTTCATCCGACCGTTAACTGAGAAACTGTTTCGACGACTGCATATGCTTCAACAGGTATTGACTTGATAGTGAAATATATATTAAAAAGTGGAAAAATATCATTTTTAAATATTTCGCAAATTCCAACGAGATTTTGATCACCCACCATGCACTTTAATCCAATCCGATATTCACTATTATCTTGTTTTGTTTAGGTGATGAATTTGCATGTTCCACAGCCTGCTGGACTGAATCCGCGTGGTTCACGTGCAGGTTTCCATTAAAACTCATATTTCATTGACTCCAATTTGTGTTCAGTTCATCCCCAACGTACGGGTACTAATCAACAGATAGCATCGGCCAAAAACATTGTCGACGGCTTATTGGTTATGCAATATTTGAATCTCAGCACACATGATAAAACTGATCTGGCCCGCAAGCTGGGCACAAGCCGGTATCAAATTATCGATGGTATCATATAATCATATTCAACTCAAAATTTACTTATAAGTTAGTTTTTTTACAGATCTCACCGAATTGACTAGAACTGTCACTCATTATTGAAGAAGGAAACATTTCATTTTCTCAAAGATTCCCACTTTGTTTTATCCATTTGTTAATTGTTTTTTTTTCTGTTTTACCCAGTTATAGTTCTGCAAAATAATTTTATTTACATTTAATATTGTATGTATGCGTTCCAAATGCGAATTCCAATTGCGATTTTTTGTGAAATATATCTGACTAATATCTAGAGACAATTGATTAACTCAACTATTAAAATTTCATATTTGATTTTCTGATAGCGATGTTGCGACAATATATTCGCCACGCGATGTTTTCAACTCATCCCAGAAAATATGCTGCTGCAGCAGCCGTAGCTTCAAAGTCGAGTCCATTTGTTGAACCGGTAGAGCAAAAGACGTCTCGACTCCCCAATGGTATATATATATAAATATACTTTAAAATTTTAAACTCATGAAAGTTTGCAGGGCTGAGCGTGTCGTCTGTGGATTTGCAGGTTGGCTACATATTTTTTAACAAAATGTCAATATGAAAGATATCAATAAGATTGGAAAGATACTAATACAAATAAAGAGAAACAGGAAATCGTTGGATAGGTGCAAAATTAACAAAGCTACAACATTTGATTTAGTAGAAATTCAATGTATATGCAATTAAGTTATTTATTAACAAGTGTATTAAATGATTCATCATTTCTATAGGAAATGTTACTTTTTAGGGTGCCACCTCCCACTTATTATTTGCTTTTCGGGCTGGTTCTCGCTATGAACAACATGATGAAATTGGACTTACACATCAGTTGCGCAACTGTATCGGCACAGATTCGGCCAATTACTGTTAAAATTTTATATATGGATATTTTTGTTTATTTTTGCTGTTTTAGCGGCCATAAGACTTCTTTGGGTGACTGGACATTCTGGCGCTTCACTGGAAGCAAAGCATTCCAAGGATTTACTGTTGGTGCACATGAGCGTGGTGAGTTTAGGCTAATTAGATTTGAATTTTCAACAAATAATTTTATATTACCATTTTGGACTCGTACAATGACACCGGTTGCTATATCTATCCTTGGCGAATTCATCCAACCTGCATTGAAAGTATGGGATGTGTTGGACGTTCAAAAGGCGATGGCAACCGATATTAGGCAACTGACTCCTTTTGAATTGGTTGTTGAAGGAGCATATCATGCTGCATACAGGCATAAAAATAATTGATGATTGAGTACTTTAGTTTGCATTTTGATTGCCAAACCTTTAACAAATATTTCGCCTTTATATGTATGTATATACAAAGCAACAAAAACTATTTATAGTTAAAACAAAAGTAACAATAATTATTTCAATAATTACACATTTGTTTTATTTTTCCCATTGTAGGAATGGACCTCTAGGGAATCCGCTTATTTCACCTGAATACCAAGTTGGAAAAATTACGAACAAACAAACACAACGGTTTATCAAATCTCGTTGGTTGAGCAGTGAAGCCGCTCTTGTTGGAGTCAACGTCGATCACACTCTCTTGCTTGATTATGCGGTTAACTTTAGATTCCGTTATACGAAAAGCTATTCATGTTGAGGTTTAAGATTGAACATAGTCCCATCACTGACGGAAAGGGTCAACCGGCAGATCCAAGTCCATATTTGGGAGGTGAAATTCATCAAAATGGGCCTGGACAACTTGCACATGTAGCAATCGTCGGACCTGGAGCAAAACTGCAGGATGAGAAAGCAATTGCAATTCAGGCCGTGCTATGCGCTGCAATGGGAAATACTGGTTCAAACAACTTGTAAAATTAAATTTTAATATTTTTAAGGAAACTACACCAGCAACGACAACATTGCACAACCAGGCTTAGTCCATGCACATGTTTTCAAGGCATCTAATCACAATCCATTCCAACTTGTCCCGCTAAACCTTTCCCATGTGGATACTGGACTTGTTGGATTTTACTTGACCGCTGAAGGAACAAATGTATTTAAAAAACAATTTAAAAAAATTTGTGGTGACAATCGATTTAGGTTTACCCATATATAAAGGCAGCCGTTCAAGGGCTACGTGATCTTTCAGTAAATCAATTAAATGCGGAGACTCTTCAGGTAAAGTTTTTTTAGTTTGTTTAATAATGTTAATAGAAAATGGGTTATATTCTGTTTTTACTTCTTATTCGTTAAAGATTACATTTATGAATAGGAAAAAATGTCTGAAAAATAAATATAAGAGGATAAATAAGAATGCGGAAAATGTGAAATAACTGATTGAGCTCTCAACTTGTCCCAATTAAAAATTTTGAATAGGGTCCCCTCTTTTGTTTCCAAAATTAGCGAAAAAATTTTCGCCGCTATAGTTTTTTCACTAGGTTTTCCCATTTAGTTCTCAAAATTAGCGGGAAAAAAATCGTGTCTCTAGCTAAAAATACAAATCTTTTTATGAGAGCACTGAAATAAGTTTTTATTAGTTGCTTTTGGATCATCACAACATTAGTTTTAAAATTTTACTTGCATAGATTGCAAAACGGACTGTGGAACTTCAAGCATTAACATCATTGGAATGTTCGGCAACTTTGGCAATTGATCACGCCACGCAGCTTCTCGCTAAGGGAGCTGCTTTACCGCCAACTGATTTTGTAGAGTTGATAAATGGTGTATCGGCAGAGGATGTTAAAAAGGTTGGCCAATTTTTGTTTTAATTTGAAAATTCATTTCAATATGAAATAAAAAATATGGTATATTGCAGGCTGCCGCTCAGATGTGCTCAAAATTGACGTTATCCGCTTATGGCAAAATAAACCAAGTGCCCTATTTGGATGAGCTATGATGAGAAGAAGAAAAAATGATGCAAAAATAGGAATTTAGTCATTGAGAATTCAACCTCCACATATGTTTAGTGTAATTGTCAGTTACACCATTGTTTTTCAGATTAAATGACTTTGTAAAGGTTCAAATATTAATTAGTTTTGGTTTTAAATACCACAAAATTATTACTGCATATTATCTGTTACAACTTACAATAACTGTCTTTTAGTGATATGTCCAAAGAAAAACAGGTGAAAATGTTGGTTGGTCGTGAAACAGAATTCACACAGATAGAAACTCTACTTTCAACTGCACTTTTAACTAACGCAAATAAGAAATTGGAACGTAAGCCACTGTCCATTTACATAAGTGGACCGCCAGGGACCGGTAAAACTGCAACTGTGCAAGCTGTAATCAATAACTTGAAGAAGAATCGAAAAAAGGTTAGTGGTCGGTTTTCATTATTAGAGAGTACCAATCTGGTTAATAATGTTATTATTAATACCAATCTGGTAAATAATAATGTTGTTATTGGCGATTTTACAATGGCCTTTATTTAATTAGAAAATTGCCTAAAGGGTGCATTTTTGCTTATTAAAATGTGAAACCAAAACGTTACTTGTATTACATTCATATCATCAGAAATTAGTTATTTAACTAGCTTGATTTAAAGTTAGTTCTGCTATGTGTTGTAAATTCTGTATCTAAATCGTTTGCACTGCACATTAACGAAGGGAAAAATTATGGGCGAGCAAAGTGCCACATTCATTGCCATTGTTCAAAAATTGGAGAAATAGTGTGT
>JAQIYK010000774.1:0-12133 GCA_034700465.1 Rotylenchus robustus | reverse complement strand
AAACCCGAACCCCCCGACCCCCCGAAACCCCCCCGGCCGGTTTTTTTTGACAATTTAAAACTAAATTACTTTACCATCCCTCCATCCCAGCCCAATCTCGGTGGTTATGTTGAATTTTTGCTTAGCATATTAATGATTTTGTCTAGCATATTTATCTCAGATCTCTATTCCTTACATAATACACACATTGCATGCGAAATTTTGAAAATTTTTAAATTTTCCTCATTTTACCCCGGTTTCTCCGGGGCCCCACACCCCTGCCCGAAAAATATTTTTTCCCCGACCCAGGCCCCTACCGCCGAAAAACCCGGGGGACCTGACCCCGCAAAACCCGTTTTCGGGGACGGGGCTCATCCCTACCTTGAAGATTCCACCGTCAGTTGCGTATCCGAAGGAGGACTTTCCATTTCTCGAAGGTGCATGGCCGACAAATTCGGTGAGAAGAAGCTGTTTGCTGCTCAACCCAATGGCGATCAAACTCAAATTTCAATTTTTATTTGAAAGATTTAAAATCAAATTTTAGTAAAAAAAAGTGCTTGTGAACCCTTTTTGTAGCTTCCTACATAATTTAAAATATTATTTTATGAAAAATATTAGCTGCTTATTTACCAATGTTTTTTGTTTTTTAAATTTTAATATGCAAAAATAATAAAAATTATTTTGAATTTTTGGTTTGAAAATCTAAAATTATACAAAACACAAGTCTCATCATTGCTTTGTTTAATATGAAAATAACCCTACCCAACCGCCAGTGATTCCATTGCAGTGATTTTGACTTCAAAATACGCAAATTTTGAGGTGCTCGAAATGGGCAATGTGGAGCGAATCGAACCATATCCATCGATTGCTAAATCATATTTTAAATGTATTAATTAATAAATGTATTACAGGGCTTCCAAACGTACTTTATTAATAAACGATTATATCTTTTGGAACTTCAAATCATTTTTATTATTTACCTTTTTAAAAAGATTTGTACTTTTTTCGGTTGGAGGCGTAGTTTTTGTACTGTTTTCTAAAAAAAATTAAAGATTGAAAAAATAGACCCTCAAAAAAGCTAAAATATCAAATAATTTTTCACATTTTTTCTTTCCCATAATTCATTTTTATTAGAAAAAATGTTCAAATTTTTAAAACAAATGTTTAAAATTCTTGAAAATTTACTAAGACGGCGCCTAGCGACACATTCCTCTATCAATTTTTAAATAATTAAAATTTAATTTACAAAACATTAAAAAATCCTAGGCAAAAATAGAATTTTTATTGATAAATCGAAGGTGCTATTTTTTTCTTATAAAATATGAATATTTCAAAAACTTTCCAAAACCATACCACTTTTTTATTTAATTTTTGTTTTTCTTAAAAAATATTGTCACATGCAAAATGTCTTCACATAACAGCAATTTGTTCAAAAATTTATCAGAACTGAATTTTTTGTGATTTGGGTTTTAAAATGCATTAAAATTTGTACTTTTTTCACTCGTTTATTCTGTTGATTAGTGCTGCCCGGGATTCAAAATTTACCGGGAACCGGGACCGGGATTCGACACCGGGATCCGGGACTAAACCGGGAAAATTCGCTTTTTTGGCTAAAAATGGGTGATTTCTTTTAAATTTCACAAACTTTCGAAACTTTTTCACTTTTTTTGGTTATTATAGTGGCCGATGGTGCCGATAGGCGCCATCGGAACTTTTTTAAAAAAATTGTTCACTTTTTGTCAAAAAATTTGAACATTTTTAATGAGAAAAATTAAAATTTGTGGATTAAAAATGAGCGATTTCCTTCAAAAAATTATGAAAATTTTCAAAATTTTGCGATTCTTAGGGGTGCAAAAAATTCCCGGAAATCCGGGATCGAAACACCGGGACCCGGGACTCAAAAAAACTGGGAAAATCCCGGTTTCCGGGACCGGGAATCCCGGGCAGCCCTGCTGTTGATGTACTTTTTTCATTGCCTATTGTACCTTTTTTAGGTTTGGGTCAGTTGGAAGCCCTGATGTAAATATTAATTTTTCTCCGAAAATTCAAAAATGTTAACATTGCATGGTGACAGTCAAATCATCCCTGGAAATAGTTAGCTTAGGATGTTTGTCGTAATTGTTCCACTGCTGATTCATTGTCTGAATGTTGTGAAAAAAAATTTAAAAAGTTATTGGCGGAGGTTATTGAGGGAGGCTTTATTTCAGTATTGTTTTCTGATTAAGCCTCCAATAATAATTAATTTACAAAATTGCATAAATTCCGGAATATTTTGCGTAAATTTTGGAATTAATGGGATTTTTCTGTTTTTTGTTTGTTGCAAAAATGACGTAATTCTGGGAAAAATATAAATTCTGGACAAACATATTTTTGCCACAATAAATCAATTAATTCTGCACATCTCTTGGGGCGGCAATTGAAAGGGTGGTTATTAGAAACCGGATTTCTGAAAAACCGGGATAGGGATTACAAGAAAGGGTGGTTATTAGAAACCGGATTTTTGAAAAACCGGAATAGGGATTACAAAATTAATTTGAATTGAGCGGGACATTCGGGACCAAAAATGCCGAAAATCCCGTTTCTCTGAAAAAACGGGATCGGGAGAGCAGGATGATCCTGAAAAATCTCGCGGGGTCCCGATCCCATCTGACTCTAGTGGTTATTGTTTGGTTATTTAGGCAATATAAAATTAACAATAAAAATGTTTAAATCAATATTATATATGTTTTTACCTGCCACATTTTCTTCCATTTCAACTCCATGGATTCGACGATATTACAAAATCTAGAAAATAATTAAAAAATGGTAATGAATTTTTTGCTCTGGATTTTCATAAACTTTTATACCTATTTCATCCAACAGCCTATTTAAATCCAATCTAGGTACTTAAAAGACAGGTGTATTCGAGTGTTGTATTCACGAATCGATTTAATTGCTAAATATTACACGCCAACAAAATATCCTTTAAAAATAATCCTTTAGTAAATTTTATTCGAAAAATTAAATGTAATAAAAATTCCTTTATAAGTTATTATGAAGAATTTAGAGATAAAAATTTTCTTTGACGGCACGTATCGGCGTCATCGGCCACTCCATCAAATTTTTGTAAAATAAAAAAATATTTGAAGAACATTAAAACTTTTCTGAACAAAAAAGGGCATTTTACTAATAAAATGATCAAATTTCTTAATGAAATTGGAGCAATTTTTCAAAAATTTTCCAGCAGCGCCTATCGGTCGGCACTGCCGGACCACGATGTTTTTAAAATGATGTTAAAATAAAGGGTAATTTTCCCGCAAATGTTCCATTTGCTCCTATCCACATCCAAATTGCTTAAAAGATTGTCAGTTGTGAAAAATATGGTGTCTAATCGTTGATTTATTAATATACATTCACATTTTATTTAATTGATAAAGATTTGTATAAACAAATATTAGCAAATTTATGACTTTTTTGGTGCGTCCTTTTTTTGACCCCAAAATCTTATTTTTTCGTGTCCTTTTTTGTATTATGTATGTCCTTTTTATGCGTGCCTTTTTTGAAAAAAATTTTCTTGGCCACTTTGTGTATAATTATAGTGATCTTATAGACGAGGAGAAAGGCGTTCTAATAGTGAAAATATGGAAATTTAAATTTTGTATATTTTTCAGCATATTTGTCCACATTTTAAATTTGGTTCATTTTTCATAACTATTTGTAATTTTATTTTAAAAATGTGGTTTTTCATTATTTAAAGCCAAACATGTGATTTTGCTGATTAGAAAAAAAACCTTTTAGTCCAAAAAATTCGATCCACGAACAAAAAAAGTTCGTATAAGTTTAGATCAGTTAAAAAATTACCGAGGTCCTTCAGCAGCAGTGGAAGTCAACAATCGCTTTTCCCATTTTCGAAATTCGCTGTCCATTAGCATCTTCACGGCGTTCTCCATCTTCGCTTTTTGCGTTTCGATGGTATATTCGAACTTTTCTTCTTGCCTTTGCATCAATAAATACTCGTGATTTTCGAGCTCCTTTCTTTGTGCTTCGATCAGTTTTTTGAGTTCCTTTTCGCGCTCTCGTCGTTCTTCGTCCATGTGAATTGACTTGCCCACAAAATGTGAGAATTTTGCTTCCATTTCCATTCGAAGTCGCACAATTTCTGCCTTTAAATACATTTACAATTTTTACAATGAATTAAAAAAATTCTCCAGCCTGTTTTGTACTTATGGGCAAAAAATCAGAACATTTGAGTGTTTGGAACATGGCCAAAACATGATCCGAACATTTTCCTCTAGGGTTTACATGACTTGTGATGTTCGGGTTCGGATCATGTTTTGGCCATGTTCCAAAAAACAAAATGTTCTGAGCAAATGTTCAATGTTCTGATCAAACATTGAACAAAAAAAAGTTCAAATGTTCTGATTTTTTGGCCACAAGTATAAAACAATCTGGAGAATCTATTCCGACACTTGGTTTGACCAAAAATTGGTTTTTGAACCCATGTTTTGGCATGTTCGGTCTTAATGGCACTATTTTTTAAGGCCATTAATGGTACCTTTTTTAAACGACCTAGCACCGAAAATACAGTTTCCAATGGAGATGAGGAATCTGCTGTTAATTGCTCCGAATTGTAAGATGAAATTAATTGACTGTATTTTATTTGCGAATTCGATATGATATATGTAATATTTGTAAAATTAATATTTGTAAAATATATTACAATATTTGTGTAATATAATATGTAATATTTGTAAAATTATTTGAGAAACAACTGCAAAGTTTGTTCTATAAATTATCTATATTTTGTTATGTTTGCTTATTAATTTCGCGCATGCGCATTGCATTTGACTAAATTGAAACATTGTTAAAATTGATCCTTAAGTTTTGAAATGGATATCATTTTTCTGACTTAATTTTAAAGCCTGTTACAGTCATCATCCGCAAATGTCGGAATACCGTACATTTATTTTAATTTGTTACAATTTTAATAAGCATAAAACTTTGAATGGTTTCCCAATATAAGCATACTGCAATATAAGTGAATGTGAAGCTACCCATTGGAGCAGCTATTGGTTATCTCTCTTTTTTTGGAGTCCTTAACTCAAATTGAAATTCTGCAAACAAAACGACCTGGGATCACGAACCTATACATGATCTGGTTTTTATTGTCTTGTCATGGTATTCCAATTCCAAACCTGGGTTCCGACGACACACTGCTGATGATGATGACCATTGTCACCACCATTGACGTGGTGTTGGGGAACAAATAAATGACCTCCACCATTATGTTGCATTGTACTCAAAAAATCGAGATATTAGGGTTTAAATGGATTTTCAGCAAATTGATAGGTATGTTAATATGTTGACTGTTGTTTGTGAAAAAAACGAAAAATCGGTTGAAAACCGAAAATTCTTTGACAAAAATTCTTTTTAAAAATTTTGTAAATTATTAGCGTAACCTTAAAATTTTAAAATTAAATGAAAACTAAAATGTATGTTTGTACATTTGAGACTAAACTAAAGGACAACACTGAACCAATGAGGACAATTTTATCAAATATCGGTTTGTTTGAACGCTTTTGGACACCAATGAGATAAATACTGATGAGTGAATTGTAGGGTTGTACCTCGTCCCCGAAAAAACGGAATTTTCCAGGGGGAGGGGTCCAACCCTAGTAAACTGATGAAAAGTGTTTCATTTTTGGGGTGGGGAACATTAAGGGGACATTACAATTCACTTTATATAAATGAGTATCCCATTGGTTTTTGATTGGATTTTTGTTGGATTCAAATGGGAAATTTGCCGTGGGTAAAATTGCATAGGTATTGTTTGAATATTTTAGAGTGAATGTGCTCAATTATCCAATGGCGAACAGAACTTGCGAAGATTGTGGTGAATATGAATAGTATTTGTGGACATTTTTAATTGGTATCCAACAAAGACATATACTAACAATAAGCATTATTTGCTCTTGGTAAAATTTCCATTTTTAATTGATTTTCACATTCTTTGAAAAATGGAGAATCTTTACTCATTTGCGGCGGCTAATTTATCTCTAAGAGAGTGGGAGTGAGATTAGAGGGGAAGGAGGGAAATTCGAAAAGATGGGGAGAAATTTAGAGGATGGTCAATTCACCATTTTTAAAATTGGTGTCGATCATCAAAATAATATGATGATCGATTTTATCAAAATAAATGATGATTTTTCCTTCCAACAATCCAGCAAATCGTATCAACTAATGTGTCGGGACAGTACCAAGATTGAAGTGTTTTCCCCACGGAGATTGATTTCTTGGAATGAATTCGGATTTGGATGATTCGGATTTTTTGATTTTTTTGAGTTTCTTTGATTTCTTTTTTGATGGTGTGTTTTTGAATGACACATTTTTAACATTTTCAAATATTTTATCTCTATGGCAATGTGGCCAGATGGGATCGGGCAATGGCCAAATGTTGCGCTTGAAGAACACTTTATTATAGTAGATCCGCCCCGTCCTGGTCTGTATGTATGTTTTCCTCTGTTTATTAAAATTTCAGCCTCATCAAAATTTGTAAAATATTAATACTGCAAGGAATGCATATTTTTGGAAGTGCTCTGTCTGCTAATTAGTGTTGGTGTCTTTGTGAGCACATTCTTCTGCAGCATATTTATTTGGATAATTCTACGCACCGAATCCTCCTAAGCCTAAGAGAAAAGTGGAAATAAACCAAAGAGTGGAATGTTATTAACCCAAATCCCATAATGATCAGTAAAATGTTTCTGGATTTTTTGCCTATTTATTTGTAATTTTGCAAAGAGAATAAAAAAATCGAATTTTCTAGTGTATTTTCAATTGAGAAAATGTTTTTATATGTGCACAGAAATTACACAAAAAATGGTTTACGCTCTAGGACTTCATAGTAAGATAGATTCGATTTTCCTGAAAACACGGTTAATATTAATTTTGACTAGTCAATAAAAATTTAATGATAATTTTTTTGTATATTAAAAATTATTGAATAAAAATTTAAATTCATTAAATAGAAAATTTAAAAATTCGAAGAATTTATTGGTTTCATTTTTTTCTAAAATAATCGAATCCATTGCCAATATGGTTCACGGGGATAAGAATATTGATGGCGCTGGAAATGTTTGGCCAAATGAGTTTTGACGGAAAATGTTACAAAACGTTCACAAATAAATGATTTAGGGAAATTGATTAAATATCAAAATATAAAATAAAAAGATTATTCGCCGGGGTTCAATTTTGGTGGTTTATGGGCAAAAATGAATATTATTTGAAAAGGTTCAGGAATATCAGGACGTGATGGGATCAGGGCTGATGAGATCGGGCCGACTTTTCCTTGGTCAGGTCCGATTTTTACGGGCCCAATTTTTTTTGGCACGGCCTTTTTTTACGGGCCCATTTTTTTTGCCGATTCGGCCCGGACAAAAATGTTTTCATTTGTAATGTTTTTAAATTTCAACAAAAAAATTTATAAATTATAAACCTTCTTCCATTTTTTCAGGGATATTTTTCCTTATTTTTTCCTCTTTTTATTTTTCCTTTTTTATCCTTTTTTTCCTTTTTCTTCTTTTCCTCCTACCCTCAAAGGCCAGCCCGGCCTGCTTATCTATCGGGCGGGCCCGGCCCAGTCCTATTCCCACCTCAAAATTCTCGGCCCGATCTCAGCCCTGGGTGGGATACCATTTAAACTGTAGTGATTTAAAAAACATTATTCAACAAAAAAGTTTTTAAAAATAAAATAAGTAGAAAATAACTTCAAATTTACAAGTTTCAGATTTTTTGGCAATTTCACCAACAAAAAAAATAGTTGGACTTTTGTTGTTTTATGTAAAAGAAATTTAGGATGTTAATTTTTTGAGTTTTAAAAGAAAAGTTGAAATGAGTAGGGCTAAAATCCGAAATTTAAGGAAAAATACAAATTTTAAGAAAAATCCGAAAAGGAAAATTCGAAATTTAAGCAAAAATCCAAAATTTCTCACAGCCAAGCCTTAATCCATTATCGTCATTTCTTTCGACTGCTAAATGTTTGCTGACTCAGGTTTGAACTGCTAAGGTTGAATCCTTGCTCCTTGCCCTCCAGAAAATATGTCGTAACTTCACCTTTTCCCTAAAAGAATAGTAATATTTATTTGCCTTCTAAATTTAACTTATTAAGTCTAAAAATAAACAAATTAAAAACAAAAAATTAAAATTTACATATTTATTATTTTGTTTAACGTTAAATATTATTCAAAATAATAATTTCCGCGTAAGAGATATGTATTATTCAGCTCACTACCCTCCTCGAGAGAGGGAAATTTAGAGTGGAGAAGGCTTATATATTAAGCAAAATTTTTGAAAAATTAAAAAAAAAGCAAAATTTTAAAAAATTTTAGAAAGGAAAATACTTATTTTTTAAACCCCCTATAAAGGGAGAGATTTTAGAAGGGTGAATTTTTAGAGGAATTACGGTAATTTTTTTTGTTATTTTTTATATCAATTTTAAATGCTTATTAGTAAAAAAACTGATTAATACTTTGATGTCCACTTTTCCACGCTCAACCACTACATAATGGTGAAAGAAACAACGGAGCAAGTTGACCGACTGTTCACTGATCTGAATTAATGAAAATATAATATATATTTTTTATAAATTTTATGGGTTACAAAAAATTAAATAATTTGGACCTGTATTTTGTTAGGAAGTCCAGTTGATTCCTATAAAAAATTACAAAATATTTTTGTTTTTGTTATTTGTCAACCATTCGGGAAGCAAAGTTCACTGTTTCGCCGAACAAGCAATAACGAGGGGCTTGCAGTCCAACCTGTTTAAAAAATAAAAATTTGCATATTTAATGTTAATTATCATGAAAATATTTAATGCCAATTTCAACATTTTTTGTTTATATAAAAAAGTAATTTAAAATGCTAAAATATATTGAATTTTTAAACGTTTTACGTAATTAATCACAATTTTATGCCCTATATAGTTGTATCTTTGGAGATATGTTTTTAGGACGGACAATTTTTGAATATATAATTTTAAATTACACAAATTTTTGCATATCATAATCTGATTTGCCGGCCTGGGCGGAAATTTTCTGATCCGTCCCCTACAGGTCGGTTCCCTCTGCCTCTGATCATAATTAATACATTTGTGCTAAAAACATAAATGCGTTTTAATTATGTATATCCCAGAAGTTTATAAATAAAATTTAATTTATTTGATAAATTTGAATATTTTGAATATTTTGAAATTGCTATTTTCACAAAACACTTACAACACCGGCCGCCACAGATCCGCTGTGGAAACCGATGCGAACCATCAGAATTTCTTCCGGCCGATGGGCCAACTTGAAGTTGGACACGAAGGTGCGCATTTTGAGCGCAATCTCCGCAATATGTTGCACATGCGAGTTGCCATTCTCGCGCGGCAGGCCCGACACAATCATGTACGCATCACCAATCTATAATACCAATATAAAATATAAATAAATAAACAAATTCTTTAATTACCTCTCTCCCTCTAAATTTAACCCCGTTTTATGTTAATGTTATAAGAAAAAAAATCCAAAAAAATGAATTTTTTTGTGAAATATTTAAATAAATTTAAAAAAATTCGCTTAAAATGGCCCAAAATAGTATAGTCGCTCAAAATACAAAACGTGAAGATGTGAATTTTAAAGAAAGCAAAACACTTTATCTTTTAAGAAAATCCTATCTTTTTCGGACACAAAAATGCACCAAAAAATTCTCCTCAAGGAAAAGTTTTACAAGGAATGGCTTATTTTCAATATTCCGCCTACCCCCTAGTGGGGAAGAAAACTTTTTAGAGGAAATAATGTATTTAAATTTTTTAGCAGAGTTCATTTATTTTAGACAATCGAAAGTTTTGAAGCATATAAGATAATAGAATTCCTTGGTATTATTAAAAGAAATAATAAAAACAAAAAATATTAAATAAAAAATAACATAAAAAGCATGAAAATTTTATTTAAAATATTTTTTCCTTTTTTAGTTTTTTTTTGTAATTAAAGCCACCACCTAACTAAATACAGAAATTTATAGAGAACAAATTGTAATCCAATTAAAAAAATTTAAAAAATATATGGGATTAAATAATAATAATAATAATATTGTAGAAAAAACCTTTTTAAAAAATCGGAATTTTTTCCGCTATTTAATGCAATAGAAACTTCCCCTTCCCATTAAATATTCAGAAAATTAGCTACAATTTATGGGATTTAAAAATATGACAAAGATATGTATCAATTACCGTCTCCACTTTAAATGCATCGTGTTTGGCAATAATAGCATCAAAACCGCTGAACAAATCGTTGAGGAAGTTGACCACTTGAATTGGGGTCGAAGTCGAGGAAATGAGCGTGAAACTATTTCGGGAAAAATTTTATAAAATATTTTTAATATTTTTTGAATTCCAAAAAAAAATTATATTTTAGAAACATAAAAAATATATATAATTCATTAATTAATTTTTGAACACAAAAACATTTTTTATTTTTAAATTATAAAATTTTGATTTTTTTTAGTTTAATATTTATTTATTAAAGTCTAAAATCAATAAATTAGTAAATCTAGAAAAAATAAAAAATATTTTTGTTATATTTTATGAAACTGACAGAAGTTGTTATTTTTATTTAATTAAATATTTTTGGAATTAAAAAATTATTTTATAAAAATTTAAAATTTAATCATATTAAAAAATCAAACCCTCTTATGTCCGAAAACAGAACAGTGGAATTTGCATAGAGTTGTGGTGGTACAGGACGTCCAGCCTTAAAATATATTCAAAATTTCAAAATTTCGAAAAATTTGTTGGATTTTTTAGAATAACCTTCAGGTCTTCGGCCACCAAAGCTGGCAACATATTTTTGAGGAGTCGATCCGCTTGTTGTTGAGTTTCCTCCAACATTTGGGTTCGCTCTTGGACCAATTGCTCCAAATTTGTTGTGTACTGTAAACATTAATTATGTGTACTGTAAATTTTAAAAATTAAGTTTTTTTGTATAATTGTACTTGTGAAAATACCCTTTTAAGAATTTTTATAATTATAAAGTTTATAATTTTAATTGGGTTAAATTATGTTTACAAAATTAAGTGTTTTAAATATTTTTCTCAAAAATAATTTTAAACAAATTATAAACTGAATAATTTGTTCAATTCTTTTAAAATTCGTTTGTAGGAGTCTATTTTTTCGAAATTTAAATATTTTCAATACAATTCAAAACGCTAAATTCTTATATGAAAATTGTGAATTTTTATAATCGAAATTTGATAAATTCCTTTTGTACTCACATCCTCCATCATTTTCATCATCTGGTCTACCAGCGACC
This sequence comes from Rotylenchus robustus, assembly GCA_034700465.1. Lineage (NCBI taxonomy): Eukaryota > Metazoa > Nematoda > Chromadorea > Rhabditida > Hoplolaimidae > Rotylenchus > Rotylenchus robustus. Next base: position 833 of record JAQIYK010000774.1, on the reverse strand, counting down.
CTGACCCGCTTGATTTCAAATTGGCGAACACAATGGTCTGAAGAATAATCCATTTTTAAACATGGATTTTTTAAGGAATATATAGAAAAACACATAACACAATATAGTATCAGCATATATTTAAATTTTTGGACATTTTTTTAAATAAAATATATAAAACCAATAATCCTTAATATATTAAATCCATATCCATGTAAAATCTATGACCATCTGTCTATCTCTGATGCTATTTATAATGTAAGATAGATATCGGTAAAATATGTGTAATTAATCTATGATTAAATGTTGTTATAAGTTAAATTTGGCATTTTGTGATCACTGTTTTCAAAAATTCTAATTGGAATTTTTTAAATTTTAAATGAGGTTAAAGAGGGTGTCAAATTGAAATAAAACAAAGCACGTCTATATTTTAAAAATTCGTTTTTTACGGTTTTTTTAATATTTTAATTTTTTTAACCTTAAGCCGTTTGATGTTTGGTCGCATCTCCGGAATCTCCAACCAACACGCTTCGATGGCGGACAGCAGTTGCAGGTTGTAGGACTCTTCGTCCTTTTGGCCGACTAAGTTCTGCTGGTTCGGGAAAGTCGGACGAATGATCTGATCATTCTCATTTGCAAGTGCTATCTTTGAAAGTATTTCTGAAGAGAAAAACCAATTAAACACCAAATTTAGTAGCAAATTGCCCCTCCCCAACCATTTTTTTTTTCAATTTTTTCCCCTTACAATTTTTTTGTTTGTTTTTCAGCTTAAAATTGCGTTTTTAAGGGGTTTAGTTTAAGCAATTATAACCAAAAATTGGTTGTAAAACAAAAGGGTCCCCCTATGGTTTTGC
>JAQIYK010000773.1:0-12143 GCA_034700465.1 Rotylenchus robustus | reverse complement strand
CTCTGGGATAATGTGCCACCGTAGCTCAATGGTAGAGCTGTCCCCGGAAAGGATGGTTGTGGGTTCGAGTCCCACCGACGGCCAACATTTTTCCATCTCTCTACATCGTTCGCAGGCAAAGATGTGCATGGCTGGAGCATGTACGTGGACGGAGAGCGTTCCTGGTTCTTCCACAACGACACGCACCATGGACGGATGAGCGGAGGCGTAATAAGCGGCGGCGGAGGGGCGTACGGGTGCGCGGTCGGCGTGCTGATGGACTGTGACCGGGGCACCCTCGGCTTCCTCATCAATGATCGCCCGTTGTGTCTGCACGCCTTCAAGTTGGTCCTTTGGACGGGCAATGCCCCCCAAATGTGATCATTGTTTTTGTAGGGACATGCCCCGAGGTCACTACAGCCCCGCCTTCAGCGTGAACTGCAAGTCGACGATCACAGTGCACAGCGGGCTGAAAGTGCCGGAGGCATTTGCCCAGCAGCTGATTGACCAATAACCAGCGGATGACAAAACATATTCACCCCTTTCAAAGAAAGCGCCAATTCAGCATATTGTACATTCAGAAAGCCCAATTTATAAATTAAAAGCGAAGAGGAAGAAATGGTTGTTTATTATTCTGCAAGAAAAGAAAGCGAAACAATCATCGCGCGGAGGAAGGAATTACGCAAACAAATTATCACAGTGACCGAACTACGGATGAGTGGATCTGCAGGCCCGTAGCTAGAAAGGAGTACAGGGAAAATTCACCCTGAAATGCTGTTTTTAAAATATTCAAATGCGGTTTTTCGCGTCAAATTAACTCTCGATCGCTCAAAATCAAAAATACGTCCTTGACAACGGACTTCGGAATTTTCGGACCTAAAAATACAACCCTAAGAATTCACCCGAAACACAAGGATGATGCGATGAGACAGCTACGGGTCTGGTGTGATGAGACAATCTTAAGTGGTAGACTTCAAACTTCATCATATCATCAATGCCGTGAAGAAAATTTTTAATGATTTATAAAAATGGAAATATTTAAGTAATTCGGTTAAGAATAGGGCTGGTCGGCAAACTAAAAAATTTTCGAAACAAATTGAACCCAAAGATTTGGTACAGAAAATTGAGCTAGAAACAGTCAGTCTTAGCCTTATTCAGTAGCTCAAGAGATTTCTTACAGGTAAAAAATTTGTGAAAAGACAAACTTGCATTAGTAAGATGTATCAATTGCTCTGGGCAATATGGTGATCAAAGGACAAAAGACAGCTAACATAATTCATGAATGTTGAAGGGATCGGACGAAGGATGAGTACCAACCCCGCGTAGGAAGGAAGGAACAGAATGGGGTATTGTGAAAGGCACTTGGTTGTTTCTCTTCAAGTTCTGAATGCCGGCTTCGCACTGTTCGCCCGTTTCGGGTCCGCTGCGAGCGCCTTCTGATGGGCTAGTGTTGCGCCCCCTGCAGCGGCGGTGTTCCTCGGCGAAGGTTCGGACCTTCGCTTCACGTGGCCACCCTTCCCTTTCCCTTCTTTTGTTGGTATCACTGTGCTCGCTTCCTTTTCCGCTACCAAACGATTGCTTCCCTTTGAAGAAGCCCTTGCTGCAGTAACAACGATTGTCGATGCCTTCTTCCCTTCTTCACTCTTCTCCAACTCAATTATTTGGAGTTCAACGTCAGCCTCCTCGTCTTTTTTGGGATTCAAACTCGTGCCACTCAAATTTGGCGCACTGGACTGGACGATCGGCCTCCGCGACTGTCTTTCCAGTTCACTTTCATCCTTCGCTTTGTTTTCAATATGATAATCCATCTCTCTTCCATCTTTCTTCGGTTTTTGAGCAATTGAACGTGCAGATTGATAAGACGAATTCGGGGTCGAAAAATGCGAGTGAGAATGTCGATGATGACCTGATCGCTTCAGAGATGGTGATCTACTACCAATGATAGAACTGTTTGGAGAATAGTGTATGAAACTTGAGTGCGAATCCTGTTAAGAAAAATAAATTATGTAGGAAAGTCTTGAAATTCTCTAAATTTTATACTAGCTTTTTTGTAAAAAAATAAACAAACAATTAAGTAACGAGTAAGTTTATAACTTTTTTTTGTGATTGATAAAAAAAATACACAAAAACAATTTGTCACTAATTGACCAGTGTGTCTATTTTACTGTAAGAAAATACCTTTCTATTTTGTAATTGGCCCATTTCTATATGTTCCACAAGTTCGTCTTGCATAATTTGTCCGCTCAATTGAAGACCCTGTAATGCAAATATGACAATTTCTTTAAATTCATAAAGATTTGCTTTTTGAAAAAATCATAAAAACGCGTTCATAATCAGAAAACTTCTTACTTGAATCCCCTACTCTAATTGTAATTAAAAATATGTCGATAAACTAAAAATGCGTTTTACTCGAACCCCAAAATACATTACATGAAAATGGACTTTTAAAAATATGCTTAATAAGAGGTATTTTTTCGGATTCAAATATACATTCATAAATTGCTTTTATTTTTCAATAAAAACAAACTTCTTTTCCTTTAAGCCAATCAACAATGCCTGTAGTTGGCACAGCAACCCGATTTCTACTTCCAGAAATATGTTGAAATTGCTGCTGGTGACATCCAATTGGTAAAGAGTCGCAAAAAGGTGGTGGTGAAGAGGTGGACGAATGCGCCAGAGCAGTGGTGGTGGTGGACACGATGCTGTTGCCTTTGCATTGAGCTACCACCGTCGCCTTGGTATCCGGCCCATAACCGGCTTGATGTTGAGCCGAAAATGGTCCATTGATTGCTTCAATCAGTGTCAATGGCTGACGTCTAGAATTTGCTTTTCATTTTTACTGTTGGTTTTTACAAACCGAATTCGTGTAGTCGTCACACACCCATCTGACCCCACTCCTTGACCAACTAGACTATTCCGCATGGCTTTGATCTTCAGAAGGGCTTTGAATGGAGATCGACATATTGGGCAATTATTCAACTAAATCAAACCTTTTTAAAACCTTCAATAGAATTTCCCATTATGGACCCATAGTGAAAATTTTTCGCGCGGCGCCTAATGGCGCCGTTAAACTATAAAAATTGAGCTCTTAAACCAAAAATAGACCCCTAAAAAATCGATTTTTCTGTGCAAAAATAAAAATGCACCCGTAAAAACGACTTTTCGGCGCGAATAAAAAAGGTAAAATGAATTGAAAAATTGTACATTTGCAGTCGATTTTTATCGCAAATAGCATTGATGTTGTACAAATTTTTTCTTTAATATACACCCCTAAAGATCGACTTTTTGGAAAAAGTGCCCCCAGTGGCGGCGGCAGGGGGGGGGGATCTGGGGATTGCCTTATAATCTAAAAATTCATAGTCAATTTCTGATATAGAGGTCACTAAGTTTTCAAAAAAATTTCTTGATATGAATGCAAAATTGTATTTTAGCAATTGATTTTTTATCGCAAATAATAGTATTGATGTTGTACAAAATTTTTCTTTAAAATAGACCCCTAAAGATCGACTTTTTAGAAAAAGTGCCTTCCATGGCAAAATCCTGGCGCCGCCTGTGAGTGCCCCCCGCCCCTAAGCAAAATCCTATCATTTACCTTATATCTTAATGTCTCGGCACACCCGTTGCATATGCACAAATGTCGACATGGCAAAATCATTGTGTCCCTTGAGTATGCTGTGAATTACATTGTGCTTCATAAGTCCTTTTGCTCACCTTGGGTTTGCCATACAGATAATGCATTCGGCCCCGTTCTCTTCAGCCAATGGCGCTATCTCTGCATTTTCTTTGTTCTCAATGCCAAAGATCTCTTGGAGCAAGAAAACAACGCCGTTGGAGATTAACTTCTGTTTCAGAGGTTTAAGAATAAGGGCAGCAGATTGATCTGCAGAGCGTTCTATGCTACACAATGTTGTTTGAACCTTAGCAAATAATAATGATAATTCATTTACTGAATTTAAATATACCTGCTCTGAGTACTGACCCGAAACTGAGCGAATTTCGATTACAACTGGAAAATGAGATCCTCCATCCCAATGCATTAGCTTCAAGTCATAACGGTGTGGTTTGAACATAAAATGATTAAATTGCTGGTTGGAACCAATAGGGAAATGGAATCGCTCTGAAGGCTCAAATTGCGATTGCCGAGACACAATTCTATAATAGCAAAAATTGAAAAAAACAATTGAATTTGAATTATTGGTAAAAAAACAAGCAAGTTTCATACTGTATTTGATGTTCATCAATCACTTCTTTGGCACAAAAATGGATTTGCACGAAACAAGATACATCGCAGTCGAATATGAATTCCAATCGGTAGAACCCGGATGAATAACCTCCTCCGGCACGAACAATTCTATATGAACAACATTAAATTTAAGGTAGCTTCTTCTAAAGTTGCGCTTTTCTTTTTACGTCAATTTGGGTCAAATGACTCCATTTCGGATGAATCATCAAAAAACACTTACTTTGTGAACTTTACTGAATCTTTACGCACGTTGACTAAGGCATTAAGTACCCCAACCGAATCAGTCACTCCTTTCGCGCAGTGAGGAAACTAAAAACATAGTCATTTTTTGTCAAACATAAACTACCTGCACTGGTTTGCTGCTCAGTAAATCCAGATCCTGTTGATCCCCAAAGAGAAAGCTGAACGGTAATTATTGAAATTCTATTGCATCGCTTATACTTACACTTCTGGTTTGGATGTGTCGTAGAGCTCGCCCCCCATTAGAAAGTGAGATCCAAAATATGCAGTCCCACCAATCTGCGGACTTGCGCGCCCACCAGTGCCTGTCGCCCGTCCCAGCTCGTCGCCGGACAATTCAGGCGGAAACCGACGTCGCCTGCTGGTCCTTCTTCCTTCGGTGCCCTCTAATTCTGCCCGTGTTTCTACTCGATCAACACCTCCTTGATTGTTGAACGGGAGGAAGGAACTCAGCAAAACAAATAGTCGAGACACCGATTGACCCATTCACCCTTTTGTCTAAATTGCCAGTCGACCTGTACTATATTTATGTAACCGGGAAAAGAGAAAAAGCTGAAATTTACTAAAATTGAATATCAAAACAAAGAAATACATAACATGGGTCTATGCCAATGGAAAAATTTCCAATAACAATTTTTCCATTCCAACATTTAACATTAGTACAAATATTCAACCATTTGATTAATTGATTTAAGAAAGTTGAACAATTCTATGAAAGATTGAACAATTTCAACTTTTCACCAAAAAATAAAATCCAATGTAAAACAGCAATTGATTTGAAATTTGAAATATTCTTAAAAATAAAATGTGAAATAAAAAATCAAAACAAATGTATTTAATCGTCGTGCAGACCATTCTTATCTTATCCATTTTGTTTCAATTCTTTCAAAGTTAACGCCATCCACTCCCACCACTTCGTCGTCCTCCTCCGCCACCTTGACTGTATGCTGATTGTTGTGGATATGCTGGGTTTAGCGATGCGGCAGATGAAGTTGCCACCGGTGGTGGTAGCGGCGACAATGACTGATATGGACGGAATTGTTGTTGAAAATGGTTGCCGCCCGAAGATCTTTGCGCTCCTTCACCCTGCTGATGAGTATTCGAAGTTGCAGCAGCCACAAGTGCCTTAGCATATGATGTTATTATTTTCAAAAACATATTGTCAAAGTTAAAGGCACCTTAATAGCTGCGTTGACAACGTCCTGTGGCATACCAATGTTGTTTAAATTCAGTGTTTCTAATTGGTTAAGCATTTGACTGCCAGCAGCAACTGGTGGTTTCTTATTAAAAGCATTTACAGTAGCGGGGTTCTTAGGTCCTAAAATATTAAATTGATATTTTTAAACATTGAAAATTGTACCTGCAAACATTTGCCCAGCCGTGGTATTCGTATATATACCTGGTGTTAAATGGCGATGCTGTACAGCACCATGATGCCCCCGATCATGTTCCGATCTCCCATAACCGTACCATTCTTGGTAAAAAGGATCCTTAAATGGAATATTTCTAGTATGATAGTATATTTAAAATAGAGGACTGTTATGGTTTAAGGAAGAATATCAGGATATAGAGGGTAATACTAGCATTTTTGGGGGGAGGGGATTCCCCTTTATTCACCCCGCTAGCCACGGGCCTGCAGGTCATATCATAAAAAGTTAATTTTTGCTTCTTATCAAAAAAAATTCTGTTCAGGTTTGGTCATATACAGCGCCATGATCATATATGCAGCCCAGGAAGTCTGCTATCATAATGCTAAAGACAGATTTTTGATAACTAAATTGCCTCGAGAAATATGTATGGTTCAATTTAGTAAATTTGCAAAAATTCACTAAATTGGCCATAACTGTGTGAAAATCTACTCATCAAAAAGAAACAAAGTTATCGAAAAATGTATTTTTTCGAGAAAAAAACCTAAGGTTTTTCAAAAAACTAAACTTTTTGAACATTTTTTACAAAAAATGCAGCACCGGATATCAATCGGGGGTAGACATCGATCGATCGGGCATCTCAATAGGACAAAGACGGGTCCATTTGTTCACATCTCTGGTAATTGGTTTAAAAATTCCAACAAAAATCTTTTTTTCGAATTGGCCTCACATATAAGTGTCCATAATTCGTGAACTAATTGAATAAATAAAAACTGTCATTTGCATTAAGATAGTAGACTCCTTGGGCTACGTGATGATACCATTATGCCTTGATTCAACTTTCAAAAGTTGTTTAAATATACATTATAAACCCAAAATACGCCTTTTATTTTGGCATATTGTAATTCGTTTCAAACTACTGACAAATTTTTCCTCTCTCACTCGACCTTCGTCAGAGAAAACAAGAATAAATAGGAATTTCAAGCACAAGAATTTCGTCCAAAAAATACAAGTAACAAATCGATGTGACGAATTTTTTTGTTTAATAAATAAAAACCTCTGTAAAAGGAGGTGGTTGTTTGTTCATATTCAAGTGAAAGTCAGCGGCGGATGGTTGAAAATGAGGAAGTGGTGGACGAGGCGGTATAAATGGCTGAAAATGGTGCGACGAATGAGTTTCTTGGGGGCGAGTGCTGTGTGCTGAAGAAATTGAGATTGTTGAGTCATTCAAACTTAATACGCCCATCCTAAATTTGTTTAGAAGATTAGTAATGCATTTGTAAATTGTAATAAGATAAGACCGCACCTAATTAACTCTTTCGCCACAGCAGGTGATGAAAACGTGACAAATGCAAATGAACGAAATGGCCGTGGAATGTAAATATCGGTAACTGAGGACTCGGGATCAATTTTGTGTGCTTCTTCGGTAAAATATTTTCGTAATTCAATAGCAGTCATGTTTTCTTTGATTCTACCCACGAAAATTTTTGAAGATAGCGCGTTCTAAATGGCATTACATAAAAATAAATGTCAAACACTCCAAACCTTTGTAAATGGAATCTTTACTTGACATTCACGGCCACCAATTACATGAACTCTCTCCTTAAGCACTCTAGTTTGAGCATCAATATCACCCATCTGGATAAATCCAAATCCTCGATTTGAAGTATGCCCTTTCTGACTCTTTATCTGTAATTTTGCAAAAGACTAAAACAGTAAAAAAAATTATCAAGGGCGTAACGAGCCATGGATTTCGATTCTGCCCCTTCGGTGCAGCGAATTTTTTCGTTTATAATGAAAAGAAAACATGCGTTTTTCGTTGATGAAGAAAGGGAAGAAAATTAGAAAATAAAACAAATAAATCCTGCTCAGAGAAAACCACTATAAAAGTAAAATTAGCTAAATTTTACTTTAAATTTAGCAAAAAACGAGGAAAATTGCGTTTTCGCTGACAAAAGGAAGGGTACCCCTTTGTAAATTTTCGATAGTTTGGGGAGCCCGTCTCCTACCCTCGTTACGCCCCTGCAAATCATATACATAAGCAAGCAGTATCAATCAAAATCCCAAACAGTATCAACATTTTTAAATTATACAGACCTCGCTATGTACCACTTTACCAAACGTCTCAAAATGCATACGAAGCTCATCCTCGGTCAACTCGAATGGTAAACCCATTACAAGCAAATCAACAATTTTGTTGGGCATATCTTCTGCCTCATTAGTTGTGCCAGAGGACAGATGGGTAATGCCGATCGGCTCTTTGCCCATCATACGCTTTTGTTTTGATGCGCCTTGCTGACGCTTAACACTGGCTTCATATTTTCCATCTCTGCCAACAACACCCAAATGGTCGACATCGCTATCACAAGAATTATCATCATCACTTTCAACCATCAATTTGCGACGTTTCGCATTTTGATCACCTAACAATGGAGAAATGTGCATTACACAAACAAACATCAATTCCATACACACAGCGCTTAATTTTTACAAAATAGTAGTATAGCACATTTGCTTTTAGTACCACATTTTTCAATAACATTCACAAAGACATTATGGTAAGATGAATTTATTGAATTTATTTAAAAAATTAGGTACTTGTCGGTTTGAGAGGGGGTAGATTTGTATCAATTTTTCAATTTTTTGTTTTTATGTATAAAATTGATGCATAAAACCCTTTTTATATATTTTATAGATTTTTACAATGAAAATTTTGGATCTGCCAGGCTGCCAGCACAGGAGGAAGCCACTTTAAAAAATACCCTTTTTAAACATTTAGGTATGTCGACCCAAAATCAGCAGGTGATCACACTCAAAATAGGCCTTTATTACCTCCTTAATAATTAGTTTACACTCAAAATCGGCCTTACCCTCCTCAATAATTAGTTTTCCTCAAGAAAGCCAAAAAAAATCAAAAATTTTCCGGCGTGCCCGGCTCGGACACAGTCCAAAAATAATAAATAGTAGATGCGAATGTCGACGCCGCGAAACTATGTTTTCTTTTCAATGAGTTTCACTTACTGTTCTCAAAATCAGTGAAAAATTTTTAGCGCGAAAAACCGACTTTTTATCGCGAGTAGAAAAGCTCGCCAAAATTTTTGCCTCCGCTCCTCCCGAAACGAGATGCTATGTAGCTACGTCTACGTCTTTGAGAGTCTCCAATTTTTTATAAAATTTTCCGTTGGAAAAAAGGGGGCGCAAATGGGAGAAAAAAGGGCAAAATCGAAAATTAATCGAAAATACCTGGAGAAGGGGGGGGGCGAAAAATCGGAGTTGACCCCCCCCCCCTTGCCGACGTATGCATTAGAATGATCAAAATCAACGTTTTGAGTATTTTCGTAACATTTTCCACTTTTCCAGTATTTTCAACAAATTGAAAAAAAATTGCTACAAATCTGCCCTCCCCAAACCGAGAAGTACTGAAAATTATTATTTTTACGTAAAAGGGTTACTAGTCAAAGCTAGCTCTTCTCTTTAAAAGACGAAAATTTAATTTTTGGCATTTCATGAAAATTTAATTTTTGGCATTTTCACCCCGGGGTGCTGGTTGTTCTAAGAGGAAGAGGGGGTGCGCACCCCCCCCTAAATACGCCACTGATCCATATAATACAATAAGAGTAAGGTGATGATCAAGGAGAAGAATCAACTCAACCCCGTCTCCTCCTCTACCACAAGGATTCCCTAAGTGAGTGGGTGATTGAGGAAAATATAAAATAAGAATATGATAATGGAGAAAAATTTCTGAATATACCCCTAAAATTTCCTTCCTCTTAAATCTTTATGATTAAGGGCCTGTCGCCAATAAGAGATCCAATTTCAAGTAAAATAATCTGTTAAAACTAACTTTTCTTAACAGTGTTTCTTGTCTTATGCTCCATCGTAATTTGTTGGAATAACGTAACAAAGACTTAAAAATTAAATATGTAAGATAATTTGAGGTACGAATAAACCTTTGTTTGCCCATCCATCCGCTGGAGGGTGGAATTTTGTTCCAGATGGGTCAATTCTAAAAAATAAACCCGTTGATTAAGATATATTTCAGTTTCTTTTACTTAAAATTCCAGAAAAGATAATCTCTTTTGCGTCTTCATAATTAAAATTCAAAAATCTTTTAGCCTTAGTTTAATAAATACTCACAGAACTGCTCTAAATGCCCCCGTTGACGGATTCTTATATTTCAAACCATGAGCGCCTGGAAAAGCGCCAACCAAGGTTTGAAGACCAAGCGTATTGTCTTCACTATTAGTAGGCAACTCAATACGTTCTGCGTCTTCATCTAGACTTCTGGCAACAACCACATACTCATCACGCTTAAATTAAATGTGCTTTTTAAAGTCCAAATAAAACAATACCAATTAGGTTTTCCAGAAATGTATCCTTTTGATGTTAGAATTTTTAAATAAACAAAAATGTTTTTCTCCTGCTGGCGCTTACGCTTATCTACGACGCCAGTTAAACGCCCTTTAATTGTTTAATTGCATTTGTTGCAATTTTAAAACTAATTTCTTTACAAATGTCATACTAAAAGTTACGCTTCTTTACAAAATACTGGTATAGCGAAAAATTGGTCTGGCGGTTGGGTGCCGTTTGTTTGGGAGGCAGGACTTTTGGTAATTCTACCTAGAATAGGTGTCCCGCAAAAAAATCACAAAAATTCTATATCATTCTCACCACAAGGAATTTTCGGAACACCAATTCTTTAGGATTGCCGACTTTTTCAATACCAAATGGAGACTCTTAGTCTTCAATTTTGTTTTAAATTTAAAATTCATTAAAAACCCATTCAAAGCGTTTTGTTTTGAAAATTGATTTTAATAATAACAAATACTTTCTCCTCCCCCTCCCCTTCCAAACTATGTATCTCTCAACTCGTTACAAGTTACAACCCTAAATGCAAAATTTTATTACTCTATTCGCTAACCTCAGAGTTGGTGGAAACCATATCGTCGTACTCAGAGAGAGGATTGGTCTTCGTCAATTTAAAATTTATGTTAGACACGGGACACGGCACATATGTATGTGTAATATCTATGGTGGATTACGTTATATTTTTTATTATGTTATATTTTATTTATTTGCGAAAAAATGTGTAGGTATACTCCTTTTCGCTCGCAAACTGTTTACCAGTGCTTGGAATTTCAGGATTTGTTCGCAGCACTCATACCTCGTACAGCCCTTTTTAATGTGCTCGTACTACTACGGGGGGAGGCGCAAGGCGCAGCGATTTTTCGGGGGTGGCGCCGTGGCGAAAAATTGGGGGGGGGGGGTGGCGCAAGGATTTTTGGCCGAGGGGGGTGGCGCAAAAATTTTCGGATTTTTGGGGGGGGGTGCCCATGCCCAGCCCACCAGTGCTTCGTACTCGTAAAATTACCTTTTTAATTTACCTCCAAAAATGCTCGTACTTATCGAATTATTCCCATTTTTCATAATGCAAAATAAATTTCATAATTTCGCGGCGCCGACAGGTACCGCGGCAAAAAATTAACATTAATTTACAAATTGGGTCGAGAAAAATATAAAATTTATGTTAGATCAAAATTTATGCAAAAAATGCATGAACTGAGTACGAGAAAATGGCCAAAAATTTGCTCGTACTTCGTCTTCGTACCGGCCTTTCCAAACCCCTGTACTTCATACTCGTAATAAACCCCTCGTACTCAGGGATGTTATTTCCAAAAACCCGGCATCATTGTATACAAAAAATTTGCAACCCGGCTAATTTTTTCAAAAACCCGGAAAAAACCCGGTGCTTTGCAAAATGCACTAATGAATAATGAAGGAAGCAAATACATAAATCTGTTAAAAATACTTATTTATCTTGTATTTTTCTACTTTCTTTCTTAACAAAATTAAAAGAGTAGTTGTTAATAAATGGGGGGCTCGGCGGTGCCGATAGGCGCCGCCGAGAAATTTTTACGAATATTAGTCACATTTTGATAAGAAAATTGGCCATTTTTTGCTGCTTATCCCTAAAAAAGTAAGCCATGCACTCTCTCACTTTCGGCTTATTTCAGCGTAGCTTATAAGCCAACACTATGCCAAAGTAAGCTGCCAATTTAAACAGGCAATTGAATATTTGAAAAAATGTTTGATTTTTTTTGTAAATTTAAATTGCATAATCAACGCCAGCGCCTGTAATTATAATTAAATTAGGAGGAACGCCGCACCCACACCCCATAAACAACTCCAATACCTAAATATAAAATATGATATCGAAATTTAAACTGATTTTAGCTCATTCACACTATCACAACAAAAATATATAAACCGTATTTTTAGTTTTTCGTATGACGTTTTTTTGCTCTTCCAGAAAA
>JAQIYK010000772.1:0-12144 GCA_034700465.1 Rotylenchus robustus | reverse complement strand
ATTTCTCAAAATTTTTTTCGAACAAAATTTTTCTATTCTTTTTTAATAAAATTTGCTACAATTATTTAAAATTATACTTATAAAGCTTTGAATTAAAAAAAACCATCATTGCGAGACGCGCTGGTGCATTACCACCAGGGCTGATTGTTAGACTAAAACATGTTTAATACGCTGAATACACTAAAATAGAATATAAATCATTTTATCTATTTTGATACCCCATTAAATTCATAGTAAAAATTAAATTTTGACATTTCGTTATTATTTTTTTAATGGATGTGTGAAAATCTTATTAAAATTTTACATTTATGGAACAAACTTTACAACATTAAAATTCGGGTTTCGATTATTTTTTGTATACCTATTTTGAATAACTGTAATTTTAATTAACAAAAGTAAATTTTACAAAAATAAAGTAATGTAAAAGACAAATTTGTATATATGCAAAAAATAATAATAATTTATTTCAACAAATATTTTTAGAATTTTTTTAAAATATGGCGGATAAGTTTTAATAAATTTAATAAATAATCAACGAGTGATCAAGATACCCCAGATACCCCGATCTGGGTTGAGAAAAATTCAACCCAAAAGATTAGAGACTTAAAATATAAATAAAATAATGAAATCAAATTAATCTAAAAAATGATATTAAATATTTTTAAGTGTTCGATGGTTATATCATTGTAATAATATTTTACTTATATTAAATGTTTTTAAGCAATGTAGTTGTAATTTGCTTGTTATGATTGTTGTTTCATTCTATCCTCAACATGCATACCCCGTGAAGTTCGAGCAGTGCAAGCTGTTCAATCATAACTGGCAATCAAATACCGGCGGTATTTGCAAATTTTTATCAATTCAATAATATCCATGTATTTCTTAATTTTTGCGCAAATGATTTAAATAATAAAATGTGGCAATACATGGAATACAAAAAGTTGGCCAACATTGATAAACAAAAAGATAATAAAATTTTGTTTTACATTTATAGTCCAAAGAGTTTATTAAATTTAGTATGCTTTGTTCCCTCCATCAATTTTGGGGTAGTCTAATAATTTCGTGTGTTTACATTTGCGGCCCAATGACCATAACTTAATTAGGCTTGAAGTTGGTGGCGTTTTTTTGTGTCAAAAAATATAGCAAAAAATTAGCTACAAATTGATATAAGATTGATTTCATTTGGCTTATTATGAAGGAAGTTATGGCCAAAAAATTAACATTTTAGCCAAAAATAGGAATTTTAGACATAATTGGCCATAACTTCCTTCATAATGGGCCAAATTAGGTCAATTTTATATCATTTTGTAGCTAATTTTTTGCTCTATTTTTTGACACCAACAATACGCCACCAACTTCAATCTGAACTAGGTTATGGGCATTGGGTCGCAAATGTCTGGGCCGCAAATGTAGGCTAACCTGTATGAAGGTGTACGTTGACTTCATTTTCCGGTCCATTTTTACGACCGGAAACTGGTTACCCCTTTTTTGACTTTACATTTATTTTTATTGGTAAGCGGGGAATTTGGTACATTTATTCTTCTGACCTAATGTTAAATATGGGTCAGAAATTGGGGAAAATGTTGTTTGTGGATAAAGGGATACACTTGGTGGAAAGGTGCGCATGCATTGAATAAAATTGAAAAAGATAAAAAAGGGAAAAACGAGGAAAAGATCCATGATTTGATGTAGGGTTGTTGGCGGGCGTATCCCCGTGAAAACAGGGATGTGTCCCCGAGCCCCCCTTCCCCGCGGTTTGAAATACGGGGATTTCCCCAGTCAGAAAATTTTTTGGAGGTCGCAAAAAACCAAGGAAAATTTTTTTAGCTCAAAATTTTTTAAATTGTATTTTTTCCAATATTTTTCTGATAAAATCTAGTCAAAATTTTGAAATTTTTTGAAAATTTTCTCATTCTTACCAGTGCACCAGTTCATTTCTTACCCCGCGCCCCATCTTTACGCGCGTCCCCGAACTCACTCTCCCCGCGAAGACGGGGTCCCCGTATTTTTCAAAAAAAAACGGGGATCCCCCCGTCCCGGGGACATTCTCCCCGCCAACAACCCTAATTTAATTAACAAAAAATTCAGCAAAAAAGTTTGTCGTAGTTCGATTGTCGCACAGCACAGACCAACTGGTGTACATTGATCCCCGGTTGGTCAGTAAGCTGACCAACCCAGTAATCAATGCGTTCCTCACATATGCCGGTATCACCTCTCTGATGTGGTACAGTGGCAGTGCCTCCAATGAACCGAGCCATCACCGCAAAGTCGGAGAAGCAGCTGAGCTTGAGATGAAGTCGACCCTTGCCGAATGAAACGATTCCCGTGGCATATCCGTCGTCGATGGTCGGCTTCTTGTGCTCGCAGATGATGCGTTTTTAGGGGTTATCGGGTACACTGATCACGAATCCGAGCTCGGTTTTTTTTAAAAATTCATAGACCCTATGGGGTCTAGGCCTAAGGTTTAAAAAAAATTATTTATATTTTTATATAACAAACCATACCCATCAGATAACCAATTTGGTTTATAATCATAAAAATCGTGGATAGTTGCAATAAATGAGTAAAATTAAGAAAAAATGTGAAAAGTGCACATGTGTGCGCTGTATCCTTCTTTTTTGTAGAAAAATCAAAAAAATTCCTCGGGAACGAAATTCTAGCACATTGCCCTTTTTTATCGTATCGCACTTCCACCGGCCACAACTCCTGCGCCCTTCGCAAAACAAGCTTCTCAGCAGCCGCGATCTCTTTCGCTGCCATGACCCCTCGACACGCGTTGACGAAACCAGCTGCGTCTTGGGTTGTTTGCCACACCGGTTGAGCCATCTCCGCACTCCTTTGAGAACGAGTGCCATGATGCGCAACAGCAGCATCCAACTGGCCACTCTCCTCATATCGATCCAGAATTGTTCACCCGCGTTGTCGGTCGCCGTAGCTGCGATAAGCGTTGTTTCCATGCCCGCCTCAGCGTTGTCCTCTCCTTCTGACGCAGGCGTCGCTTCTTCGTCCTCCGGCGGCACGCTAACCTCGTACGTGATCGGCCAGCGTTCCTCGTTCATTGTCAGCCACGATGGCCCCTGCCACCAGAGAAGTTGGTCACGTATCTCGTCCGGTGTGCATCCGCGGCTTGCCACATCCGCCGGATTCTGCTCTGTTGGCACGTAGAGAAAGCGGGCACCCATCGCGATCCGCCTTATCTCCCGGAGACGATTGTCGACGAAACGAGGTTGCTGCTCAGTCGACGCGACCCAAGCCAGCACTGCTTTCGAGTCGCCCCATAGGAATCGCTGCGTCAAGCTCAATCTCAGCTGCGCTTCCGCAAAGACCATCAGCCTAGCCCCGACCAGCATCGCCATCAATTCCATTCGCGGGATTGTGATGCTCGTTGTCTTCGGCTTGACACGGCTCTTTGCGATGAACAATTCAGATGTTGTCAGCCCGTTGCACTCTGCACGCAAGTACATCGCTGCCCCGTACGCGTCCTTGCTCGCATCGACGAAGACGTGAAGTTGATAGCTGACTGTGACATCCATGACTCCGCGGCGTCTGATGCGAAGCGGGTCGGTTTGCCATAGCGCGACTATGTCCGTCCATGCTGCCGCCTCTTCTTCTGTTAGTGGCTCATCCCATCCGAGCGGCCGGTCCCACAGCTTATGGAGAAACAGCTTCGCCGGCAGCAAACACGGCACCGCGAGCCCCAACGGGTCGAAAATTGAATCCAGCCGTCTCAGAACCGTGCGTCGCGTCACAGCGCCTAATGATTCTGGGCCAGCGAAATTCAGCAACAGCACATCTGCTGCAGTGTCCCACGGAATGTCAAGCACCTTCGGATTCGGCTTGTCCAGTCGGTCTTCCTTCGGAATGCCATTCATCACCACTTCCGAGTTGCAGAGAAACTCGCGCAAGTTCATTCGGCAAGAGTTGAACAGTGCTTTGCCCGCTCGATACTTCTCCAGTGCTTCGGCTTCTGTGTCGCACAGAGTGAGTAGATTGTCGATGTAGGCGTTGGCTGCGTATTCCAATGCGAGCTCGGAGCTCTCTCGCACAGATGTCTCTGGACCACTGCTGCGAGGATGAATGGCGACGCAATGACACCGACGGGCCCATCGGAAAACTACCAGGTTTTGTGATGAGAGCGGCTTCTGCGGATCTCGCATCCATAAGAACTTGCAGAATTCGCGATCGCGCTTCCTCAGGCTGATGGCATTGAAGGCTTTCTCCACGTCGGCCCACAGCACGAACTTGCCCAATCGAAAACGCATCAGCAGTCCGGCGAGATCCGGCATGATCACTGGTCCACGGAACATGGCGTCGTTGAGCGATATCTCCCCCTTGGGGTGTGCTGAGGCATCGAACACGATCCGCAGCTTGTGCGTCACGACGTGATGGTGTGGCAGAAAATGCTCCGTATGACCACTGCGCGTCGCCTTCTCAATGAGTCCCGTATTCAGCTGCTCCAGGATGGTCTGGCTGTACTTCTGGAGCAGATCTGTTTGTCCTTGCAGCTTCTTCAGCAGTGAACTCAGCCGCAGATAGGCCATTTTAAAGTTGGTCGGCAGCTCCGGCGGCGGATACTCCTTCCACGGCCATCCTGCTGAGTACCGCCCGTCGTCGAGCCGTTCAACCGAGGCGTCGAAGTGCGCCATGGCTGTCTCGTCGTCGTTTTCACGCGGATCGTCCTTGATTCCCAGAACTTGGAGGTCCCAGAAGTGTTTGACGTCGTCCAACATTGGTTCAGCTGCTTGCATCTCTCCGGGCAGCGCGAGCACAGAGATCTCGTCATCGGTGTTGATGCCCGGTAGTTCGTCCCTGCCGCACACCACGGGCCCCACCAATGTCTGGATCCGGAACAGATGGTCGTTGATCTGCTCCTTCGCCCTGAAGAAGTCCCAGAAATCAGCCAATCCGATGAGCACGTCCGGTTCCTCGTCCAATGTGATCACTCGGCCGGAGACTAGTTCAGCACGTCGCACTGATTTGACGATGAAGTCCGTCTGATAGGCCAGTAGCGTTCTTGTCTCACCGCCTTGCAGATCCACTCCGAACGCAACGAGTGGTGCGTTCATGCGTACCGGTTGCTTGCCATGGAAGGGGAGCAGGTTGAGCAACGCATCTCACACCTTCCTCAGTCCAAGGCGCTGCACCACGGCCTTTTTGATCAGATTGACTTGAGCTCCTCCGTCGAAGAAGAAGAGGACGCTCATGCGATGGCCAGCTCCGACTTCCGCGAAGATACGCACCGGAGTTGCCATCAGTGTCACCTCTCCCGGTGTTGCCGTGATCGCGGCGATTGTGTCTGCTGCTCCTTGCGCTGCGATCGTTGCGACCGTAGTGGCAGCGACCGTTCCTTTGTTCGCAGAGGACCCGGCGTTCGCGGTCCGTTTGCCTTGTTTCCCGCCATCCGTGCGTTTGCTCTTGCCGGACGAAGCCATCCCACCGTCCTTGTCACACACGGCTTGATGATGGCGGTCTCCGAATTTGAAACAGCCCTTCTTGGTCCTGCACTCCGCAACTTTGTGACCCCGGCGAAGGCAGTTGAGGCAGCGTTCCTGCTCGAAGATCATCTTCTTGCGAGCGGCGACATCCTTGACCCGACCGCAATCTGAAGACCAATGGCTTCCTTGGCAGAACAGACATCCCGGCTGGTTGTCGCGGGGCGCGCCCTTGCTCTGCTGTGTCACTGCGAAGACGCGCGTTGGCGCGTCTTCGCCAACGCGCGTCTTCGCGAAGACGCGCGTTGGCCTTCACTATGAATCCAGAATGTCCTGAAATCTTGGCTTTGCTACATCCTGGCCAACAATGGTTTGATCGCCCAGATCTTGGTTGTCGTCTGTTTGTTGACAAGCTTAATGTAATACGCGATGATTTATTTCACAAAGAAGTTATGGGATACGTTCGTGGATGGTTTTTTGCTATTGAACATCAAAAACGGTATTTTGCTATATTTTTTTATTTTAAAATATTTTGCAGAGGCATGCCACACGCTCATTTTGTCGTCATTCTTGACTGGGATCGTTTGCGCGCCCAGGGCAAAATTATGACTGCAGAAGATTATATTGAGGAATATATTTGTGCAGAAATACCTGATTCAGCAACTGGTCGTACAAAAGAAGCGGGGCGAACAAAAAAACTACATGAACTGGTGACAAACAACATGCTTCACACTTGTTCGCCCAGTCATTGTGAAGTTGATGGAAGATGTTCAAAACGATTCCCGGTATATAATATAAAAACTTTAGCCGATTTTTATATTTTGATTCAGAAACCGTTCGAGTACTTCAACATTTGCGGTGATCATTCCTATCCACGCTATCGACGCCGTCCACCTGCAAAATCTGCTGATGAACGGGATAATATGCCTTCTTTTTACGGTCGCGAACACACTGTCAGAAGCGGTAAACTATTGAACAACTCTCATGTTGTGGCATACAATCCTTTTCTGCTACTCAAACATGAAACACAGTAACTTTTTGTTTACATTTCTCTATTAAATTCAATTTTTAGTATTAATGTGGAATTTATTATTGGAGATGCTTGCGTAAAATACATCACCGATTATGTTATGAAAGGTGGAGACATGGGTTTCGCTGAAATAAGAGGCGGAGATGAAGCTGGAAAATTAGTTTTTGATGAGTTCCATCAAATTCGTTTAGCCCGTTATGTGACTTCGATGGAGGCATTTTTGTCACTCTGGGGTCTACCGCTTGTCCGACGTTCTCATCAAGTAATTTTTATTAGTATTGACTATAGATTTAAATTGACTTTGTGTTTCTAGGTCGACGTACTAGATGTGCATGGTCCTACGGGTCGACGTATCGCTGTGGAACAAGTCATTGGAGATGAAGAAGAAAAAATGGAGGCTTTATATCAAGCTGCTTCGAAGGAGGAGGATCGCATTGCTGCTGGCAAAGAATACAAGACACAATTAACCGCCTATTTTGAATTCAACCGGCACAATGCTCCTCTTGGTGTAACATATGCAAGATGCTACAAAAAAATTGCATACGATGCACGGAAAGTTGTTTGGAGAGAATATGTGAAGCCAGCAAGTGGTGTTGAGAAACTTTGTCGTATGAAGTCTGTTTCGCCAAAAAATCAGGAACTATTGGTACCTTTATTTCTATTACATTTTTTTATTTTTTTAAGGCTATTCGTGCTCTTCTCACTGTGGTTGAAGATCCTAAAGGCTGGGATGACCTTTGCACTTATAATGGCGTAAATTTCAATGGTGATTTTCTTAGTGCAGCGCGTGCACGCGGACTCTTAATGGACAACAAACTCTGGCTTAATACTGTCAAGGAAGCTTTCTCCCTCAAAAGGGGACTTTACCAACGCATTAATTGGCTAGCTGTTTTCTTTTCTGTTGCCAATCTCGCCCATCCATCATTGTTGTTCGATGAAATTTTTGAACAACCTACCAATTGGCTTTTGACAACGCGTGTCGCCAAGGGTAACAACGAAGAGAAGCGACAATTTGTTCTCAACGCGATGGAATGGGCTTTGCGGGCTAATGGTGTGAGACCGAACGACATGCCGCGCGAGGACGGTACCTTTGAAACTGCTTGCGAACACATTGGACTTACAAGACTTGAAGACATCGTACCATTGAATAAAGATGATTATCTAAATGTATACTTTCCTATCTTTATGTATTATATTAATATTAATCTTTAGCTCGAATTCTTCCCTGACAATGTTATCAAGGTACGATTGGCTGATGCACTTGGCGAACCACTTCCTGTTAAAACGATGCAGGAAGAATACCGTGATTTATTTAATGCCGGTCCATCTCCCTCGGAAGAACAGCAAAATGTTCTCAAGGCTGTGCATGATGCATTAACCAATGTGCGCTCTGTCCTTTTTTATGCAGATCAAGAACCAAATCCAAATATTCCACGTTTGCACATGATTACGGGCGAAGGTGGATGTGGCAAAACCTTTTTGGAAAATGTACTTTTCGTTTTAATGTTAGCATAGATTACACCATACATTATAGAAGATTATTGAAATGGCAATTATGGACGATTTCCAATTCATACCGATGGCGAGCACTGGTATAGCTGCTGAACTTCTCCATATGGGTCAAACTGTTCATAAACGTTTGTGTCGGATGAAACATGTTGACGCCGACACACAGCCCAATGTGGATCATGAGAGTGATTTTGCACATTTTTTGCGCTCTATTGTTGGAATTCTCATCGACGAAATCGGAATGCAGCATAAAGATGTTCTTGAGTTTCTGGACCGACTCTTTCGCTCAGTAGCTCCACCACATCTACGGGATGTGATGTTTGGCGGAAAAGTAATTATTTTATATTTTATTTTGATATTTATATTTTCTAGGTTGTTATTATTGCTGGCGACTGGAAACAGGTGGCGCCTGTAGTTGTTGGTGGCACACATCTTGATCAGTTTGTTGCCTCTGTGAAGAATTCCGATTTGTATCAGCACTTTTTGGTCCATCGTCTTACTTCAAATTTTCGCCTTCAACCTGATCAACAGTATTACCGTTGGTGGCTTAAACGCGTTGGCACTGGCTCTATTAATGATGCACAACAACGTATCCAAATTCCAGAGCAAATGGTCATTACCAGTCGCACAGCCCTGGTCGATTTCATGTTTCCACACGATATGATGAAAAAATCGTTGGAAAATGTAGAAGAGATTGGAAAACGCGCCATCCTGTGTCCACTAAATCAGGAATGCCTTGATCTCAACGACAAAATAATCTTGGTGATATTAAATTTTTTGTTGTTATACATTTTTATTTAGAACCGAATTGATGGCAAGGAACGAACTTACTATGGTAGAACAGAACCAATTACGGAGGAAGATCAACTCAACAACGATGTTTCTGCTGCTGACTTGGAGAATTTGATCAACAAGACGCCAAATGGAGTTCCTGAACATGCACTTCGTATTCGTGTTGGAGCCGTAATGATGATCATTGTCAATGTTTCTGTTCTTGATGGCTTATGCAATGGAACTCGGGTCCAGATATTGTCATATGATGGCGAATTTAAAGATCACATTGTCCGTGTTCGCATTTTGACCGGTAGACACGTGGGCCATGAATATGATTTGTTTGCTACTCGCTTTAACTTCGGCGGCGATCCGCGTGCACCAAAGGAAGGAACCATAAAGTGTAGGCGAATACAATTTCCGCTTCGACCTGGCAGCGCGATAACTCTGAACAAAGCACAAGGTATTGTTGTGTAATTTTTTTGTTTAAAACACATTACTTTTAAGGTCAAACTCTACAACGTGTTGGACTTTTATTTGACCATTCGCAGTGCTTTTCTCATGGTCAGCTTTACGCGGGACTTTCACGCGTCCGGGATGCCGGCCATATCCGTGTTTGCACGCGTCAGGCTTACCGTCGCGTTAAAAACATTGTCATGACGGAACTTTTGGACCCTGAAGATTTGGAAGATGTCGCAGCAGCACCACCTGATGACCCAAATGATCCCGTATTTATATTTTCCTATATTATAGTTTAAATTTTTGTTATTTATTAACTTTTTTTAGTTCCCATGGGTTCCTCCAGCTATGGAAGAATTGGAAGTTGAAATTTCGGCTGTTGTTTCGATGGCACCTCCATCTCAACAACATAGAGCATCTCCACAACAACAACAACCACTTTTACTTGCTTCACACGTTGATCGGACACATCTCAACAAATTGAAACCAATTCACGGAGACATCATACACCAAAAGGTCGACATGATTGTCAATGCAGCTAATGGTGACTTAATACATGGTGATGGCGCCGTTGATCATTCCATACACACTGCATGTGGTGAAGAACTTCAAGTTGCCCTTGACAAGATCCAAGGAGTTCGTCCTCTTCCTGACGGCACTGTTATAGTCACACCTTCCTTTGGTGTTTTGCAAAATAATACTCGCTGTTCGTTTTACATTAATATTTGAAATTATTCGGTAATTTTTAAGGTGTTGCTCATGCTGTCTCTCCGCAAATCTCTAAAGGCGTTGAACCAACTCAGACACAAAAAGAAGAACTTAAATGGTGTTATATTAAATCGCTCGATAAGATGAGAGAATACAAATGTCGAACCATTGTACTAAATTTTTTGTTTGTTACTTTTTATATATTTATCTTTAGGCTTTTCCACCTCTCTCTGGTGAATTCCCACTTGATGAGTCTGTGAAAGCTGAAATAGAGGCATTATTGAATTGGCTTGCTGACAATCCAGTACATGCAGCTAACATTGATGAAATACGACTTGTGGGCCGCAAAGATCATGTTTTTAGGCTTTATAAGGAGTTTATTGAAAAGGCATGCAATCAATATTTAGTATATTTTTTACTATTTTTTTTAGACTAAACGCCAAATTGTCAGACTTCGAGGGACGCCCAGGAGTTCACCGTCCAGCACACCTCCACCATCCTCTTTGCGCGATGATACTACTCCGCGTCGTGCTCCACAACTGCCTGCTCAAAAACCATCTCTTCCGAAACCATCCGTTCCAAAACCTCCACCTTTTCAGCCTATGTTGCTTTCGTCTAAAGTCAACTTACAACATTTTGGCAAACTAAAAACCGTCAATGATAACATCACAAATCAACATGTGGATATGATTGTGAATGCAGCAAATGAGCAACTCAAAAAAGGTGGTGGCGTAGATGGCGCCATTCATGCAGCATGTGGACCTGACCTTCAGAAACACCTTGATCTTAGTCTTCTATATTTTCGACCTGTTGCTGCTGGCTCTGTGCTTTGCACAATGCCATATGGACTGGAGAAAATGACCAAATGTGCATTTACTTTTTAATTTATTATTTTAAGTTTAACTTTACAGGTATTGCACATGCTGTTGGTCCAAGATTGGTTGCTGGTCAAAAACAACCAACTCAAGCTCAAAGAGATAGTTTAATAACATGCTATACCGGATCTCTTTGGGAAATGACTAGGAAAGGCTATCGTACAATTGTAATATTATTTTTTTGCATTTTATTTTTGGTATTTTGACAGGTTTTCCCATCCATTTCCGCCGGCGTTTTTCATTACCCTCCGGTTTTGGCTGCCAGAACTGCTATTGAGGCAATTTTGAATTGGGTTGCCGACAATCCAGAGTTTGTGGATCAAATTGAAGAGATTAGGCTCGTATGCTTCGGTGTCAACTCTTTCAAGATTTATACAGATTTACTTGAAGAGGTATTTTAATTAAATGTATTTTTAATTTTGTATTTTTCGTTTAATTTAAGACGGAACGCCAAATTCTCGGTCTCGGAACAACAGCAGCAGAAAGAAAAACGCCACCGCCACAATCTCGTCCTCCAACAATCAGCGTAACTCCACCTACGTCTCGACCTGCTGACACTACTTCGACTCTTCGTCCGCGGTCATCTGTAACAATTTCTGAGCCAAAACTTAAGTATGTGGCACCGAATGGAGATTGTTACTTCAATTCGGTGGACTTCTTGCTTAATAAAAGTGTTGCACAACATCGGGTGGATGCTTTGCGCCACATCATTGCTGATTGGACTGCAAATACATTTAATGAACAAAACAACACCTACCCGGAACACACATTCAATGATCGAGCACATTACCTGCGACATCTTACCGGATTTTTGTTGCATAGACATGTAAACAATATAGCTGAATATGTCAACTACATAGCAACACCACAAAAATGGGCTGCAACGAACGATTCAACGCCACTTTCAATGCATCTTGATCGTCAAGTTGTAGTTGTTAGGCCAAGCAGGAGACCTGAGCGACAACTTCCTTATGACGACCCTGACGCTTGGCGCTCTCTAGAACATACTGTCGATGTTTATCTCCCCGATGGACGCTATGGGGTTTGCACTGAATTTCACTCATTTTATTTCTTTTATTTTAGAAAATTTATCGCCGACAATTCCCATTGACACAACTGCGGAATTTCAGCCTGCAAATTGTCAAAGTGGTTCAAGGAAGAGAACATGAACCAGTGCAAATAGCGAATCCATTGTTGCTCTGGTACGATGGCATAAATCACTTTCAGCCAATTTACTTCGTATGTTATCTTTTTATGTTATGTGCAGATCTGTTTGTTTTTCTATTTAGCCAGAAACTCCAGCCCAGGCTGTTCAACCTACATCAGCCTTGCAACCACCAGTATCTTTACAACAAAGAGA
>JAQIYK010000771.1:0-12146 GCA_034700465.1 Rotylenchus robustus | reverse complement strand
TTTAAATAAATGCAGTGAGATCGGGTATCGGGTCATGCCCAATGTCCAACACACATGCCTCATGTGTGTTCCATTGGAAATTTTTTAACGAGTTTTTTCCGGATATCGCGCTATGCAACTTAATAGAAATGACCGCCCCATTCAATTCTACGTAAAAAAAAGGATTTTTATGTGTCTATCGATACTTACTACTTACTTAAATTGATTTTTTTAAATACTGTTGAATGTTAATGTTATGTACATTGTACTTATTATGTTTTATTTTTGCTTAATTTTGCTATATTTTATGCGTCTTATTCCATCCGTGATCGTGTACCTAATATGTAATATCTATAACCATAATAGATAACCCGCTAAATAGATTACCCACTTGTTGTTAAACGTTAAACCCACTAATTTTCAGAAAAAGGTAACAGGTCATTTATTGTTTAACATTCTATTCTACAACGATTGTCATTGCTTGGTGCGATAAATTAATAATAAAAAACAAGCTTCAAAATGGTTTTGATTGCGGCGTCTGTTTTTACAAGGACCGGAAAAGGTTACATATAATTTTTTATTGAAATTATAAATAACAAACAAAAAATTCCAATCTCGCTATCATATCAAAAAAGTTTAGCACTTGTTACACGTCAATATGTGGCCGATATGACCAGAGCCCGTCTGGAAGGTTTGCTGGACGCATTTCCCAAATTGATCACTTCGGATAAAAGTGACAGAACTAACTATGCCTTCAAATTCAAAATAACTATTATTCAGCTCAGCGCCAACACACTTTTGTGGAGACTGACTCTGTTCGGTACGTCTACCAACCGATGGATAACATTTACATGGTTATAAATATTTTGAAATTACCCAATGTTAGTTAGCTAAATAAATCTATGCAAACAAACCTTTCTATTAGATCTAATTGAATATGGTTTGTAAATTGCGAATTTTTAGGAAAGTAATAAGTCCGTCAACGAATTTTTTAGTAAAAATATAACAAAGATATTAGATAGATAGATATATTAGATATCAGAGATAGATAGATACAAAGATATTAGGGTTCTTTGTTATAGGTTTTGGTGACGACTAAAGCTTCTAACATTCTGGAGGACTTGGAAACATTGCGTCTATTCTCGCGAGTGGTTTGTAAAAAACTAACAAAAAAACTTATAGTTAAAATTAAAATGATCAGATCCCCGAGTATTGTCGCTCAAATGAGGAGTCTGAGATTACGGACAAAGCCTTTGACCTGATTTTCGCTTTTGATGAAATTGTTGTGCTTGGCTATCGAGAGAGTGTCAACTTGGCCCAAATTCGCACCTTCACTGAAATGGATTCCCATGAAGAGCGCGTCTTTAACCAGATACAAATTGTGCGTCTTATAAAAAGGGATTAAATAAATTTCAAAAATAGGCGCAACAGCGAGCTGCCCATTCATTGATGAAAGAAAAGGAAAAGGAAATTAAGCGTCAAGAAAAGCTGAAAAAGCACCTCAAAGGAGGGATCGTGGGTCCGTCACAACCCTTAATTTGCATAATAAGATAACAATGGCAAAATGTATATATGTTTAGGTACTGCCTCATCTGCCACGGGAATCAGCTCAGCCCAGGCTCGCGCTGAACTTACATCGGTGGTCAAGGACTCTGGCAGTGTTGCATCATCATTGGGCGGCAGTTCATTGTTTTCAGCAGTGGCACCAAAGAAGGCGGTGCCGGCTGGTGGAGGGAAGGCACTAAAATTGGGCGCTAAATCCACAAATGAGGACGCATTTTTGCAACAGCTAAGACACGAAGGCGAAAAAGTGATGGATAAGGTTTTTACCTACTGCTATGCATTTTGTCATTTTGATTCATTGGATATTTTTCAGAAAGATGCGACGAGTGTTATCCCATCAGCAGTAGGCGGAGATAGTTCTACTTCGGATGTCAAAATTAGCGCTGTACATTTTAAATGTGTTGAAAAAATAAACGCATTGTTGAGCCGTGGAGGTGCATTAAATTCTGCAGAAGTGAGAATAATTAATTATTTTATGCACTTAAATTTTGGTTTATAGGTCCAAGGTTCAATCTCACTTTGCATATCCGATCCCAAATACAACACGGTGGCAATCCAAGTACAAAACAATGTAAAAGAAATGCCCGGTTATCGCGAACGAGATCTTTCCCAAGGTCACAAGGGAGCTCAGATTCAGGTACATATCTTATTAGCAATGATATTCCATTCTGAGAAGCATAGAATATCGTTGCTAATAAGCAAATTTATTAGGTACATCCAAATCTGGACAAAACTGCTTGGCAATCTAACTCATTGCTTCGCCTAAAATCTGAGCAAAAACCTTATCCGGTCGGAGTGGACGTTGGTGTGTTAAAATGGTCCATCCAATTTCCTGACGAAGATTCGCTCCCATTGACACGTTTGTAAATTTCGAGATTTTTGAGAATTTTTAAATCGTTTTAGTAAATTGTTGGCCAAATGAGTCGCCTGATGGAATTGTAGTGAATATTGAATATACATTACAAAGAGAGGATTTACAACTAAACAATGTGCAAATCATCATACCTTTACCGTAAGTTTGCAATTTTTTATTTAAATTTTAAATGACGATTTTAATATGCTAAAGTCCGGCAACTGCTCCCGTTATTTCCGAATGTGAAGGAGCATACGAATATCTCAAATCAAAGGGCCAGCTTTTGTGGAATCTTCCAATGATAGACAAAGGCTCGAAGACAGGAACTTTGGAATTTACAACAGCGAACGGAAACGTTGATCATTTTTTCCCAGTCCAAGTGCGGTTTAATTCAAAGGACAGCTGTTCAAAGATCACAGTTAATTTTACTGACGATTTTCGAATAAAATTTTTGGATTTTAAGGTTGATGGTGTGGAGACTATGCAAGGCGGTGAAGTTGAGTTTAGTGCGGAAACAATCATGTGCACGGAGAAGTATGAGATCGTATAGGAAAATTATGAATGGACATATCAAAATTTTTATCTTCTAAATATTTATTTTTGCAATTGTTGTACTTTCGCTTGTTTGGGAATTAGATTTGCATAAAATTGGTGGCGCTAATCAATGCTTATTGGCAGATGAATTGTTATTTTTATTGTAATCCTTATGTATTTTTAAATGGCATGTATGTTTGTTTCATTCATTCAATGTTATCAATAATTCTTTTATAACAGCGTTTTTTTGTTCCCACTAGCCCAAGACTATAAACCAGCCAGCCTAGCAATATTTTTTTGTTTATCAATGGCAGATTGGACCCATTTGAGCCGTTCACTTAGCATTCAGTGCGTGACTTTTAAATTGACCCAAAATTGAGTTTAAGCACATTTTTAAAGGAACTTGTGTCTGTATGACAAGTTTAATTTGCCCTTGGAAGGCGAATTACAATTTTCTGCATGCCAATACGGAGGACCAATTGGTTGGTGATGTGGAAATTGTTCCAATTTGTGATATTTTTGCAGCAATTGCGTTGCGGGACTCAACTCCCAACTCTTGGAATGTCAACATCTACATGCAAAATGGCGCACTAATCGCTTCGATAACGGCCAGTGCTGTCTACCGACTTTTCTGGTCAAAATGCCAAAAGGTTAATCTTTTTGATATTCCATACAAACTTGCTCTATGAAAAATGATTCTATCAAAATCCGAACTGAAAATCGGGGTATGACAAAAAAGGACAAACATTTTATAGGTTTTAGAAAGTAAGTAACCGGTTTTCAAAAAAACAGAATCCTCATTGGCTAAAAATTAAATTTTACTCGTTCTGGGTGTTTTAAGTATTATAGTTGTTATAGTCAATTATAGTTGATACTGGTGAGCGCAAATGGAAAGGTACTTCTCTATAGCGCATTGGGTGGTTTGATGACTACATTCTGCATGGGCGATGTTCGGCATGACCTATAACTATAATGATAATTGGATCTAAATATTTCCGGGTTCAGGAAACACTGGAAGTTGGACTTGCGGATGTGAAGGCTTTTTCATATGTTAACGAAACTGGGATTGCTGTCATCAACGAGGCCAAACACATATTTGCCATGAACTCGGTGAACAGTCGCATCTTATGGCGTATTCAAAACCATCAAAGTATCGGGCAAATTGAATATTGAACCTCATCAGTAGTTTATTGATCTTCAGGAGATCCTCTCCAAACATTGACTTGCTGGGCTGTTCTGACCAGTTCTGTAAAACCAACTCGGGTGCTGCTGTGCCACAAGAACAAATTCGCTTTGGGTGTTCAAGAAACGACTACTCAGCTTTGTGTATGTGCAGTGCAATCCATAAGTAGGGGTGGCGGGTGGATTAGATTTGCATTTTACGATTAGAAATATAGAAAATGGCTGGCGATCAGAATTTTCTTTTTGTGAAGAAAAAGGGGGAAGAAGGGAACATTCATTATTCCTTAAAAACCTTCACTTGAAATACACACCATATTTTCCGTATTTTCTGCACTGCTTTAGAACTTTGCTTGGGCTCGCAAGGATGGTGGCTACATTCAAATGCAACCAAATTCGGCCTACAACCAACTCATCCTTCTCCACGATTCTTTTACCGTCCAATTCATTGACAGCATTAACTTGGACAGGGATTTGCGCAGAATTAGGCTTGACCCGACGGAGGAGATAGGCCAACTGGTTTGGTATGCACAAACATTGAGGTTGAATATTGAAATTGTGATTTTCACCATTCCTAGGTGTGGTAGTTCTGCGATAGGTATACAGAGTGGATTAAACGAGTTGACCATGTATGCGGCCGAAGAGGATGTCCAAGAAACTAAAGAAAATAACATTGAAAACGCAGCAAACGGCACCACTGATTCTGTAGCCCACAATTTTAGGTATAACTATAGAGTTGTCTAATGTATGAATAGTGTATAAAACATACCGATAAAATATGGCCAGAGAAGAGAGTAACAAAGAATTTTTTCGAATTAATGCGATAATGAAAAAAGGAAAAAAAGCGTATAGAAGAAATTACGGTTTAGAGATAGTAACATACACATCTTCTTTAAACTGAATGTACAATTTGCGTTTTACCTATATTCATTTTTCTACAAAAGTTTAGCTTTACATTTTCTTGTGCTCGGAATTCGACTATGTTTGTTTCTTCCGTCGACACAGATTGCATACGTGTTTTTACCAGACATTCGGTACATCTCCTCTTGCCAGTCTCCGCCTCAACTACTGCTGTTCTGGGATTGACAAGTAATTCTGGGAGTTCGTTGCTTTTTGGAGCCGAGCAAAAATTGGAAGAAAAAAGCTATCAAGCATACGAGTAAGTTATTTATAAGTTTTAAAGAAAAAACTTTTTGAACAAAAAAATAAATGAAAAGGTATGTTCGTTCAATCCGTCCTGAACAGATGTCTGATGCGATTAATCAATGCTTGGAAGCGGCCGCTGATCATTTTGATCCAAAAGTACAGAAACAACTTCTCAGGGTAATGTTTACTAACATGATATTTTATTAATATGTTATTTTTGAGGATATCCGGAAATCAAAACTAAGATTTTATGTCCATGATGAAATCTAATCAATATCTATCTATATCTCTCTTCAATTAAAACAAATTAAAATAAGGATAAAATCTCAATCACTTCATCCTGCTTAAAACTTACCTACTTTGCTTAAAACTTTGTACACCATTACATGAAAATATTAGATGTCAACAAATTTATTTTTTCTTTCGAAAGTTAATTATTAATTAATTGATTAAGTTTATTTTTGCCTTCGTACGATTTTATAATTTTTAAAAGTTTAGGCTGCATCGATTGGCATTCGCCGCTGCGACCGTCCCTACGATTCTGACCATTTTGTGCAAATTTGTCGCGTTCTTCGGGTCCTTAACGCCCTTCGCCCAATTGGCATTCCGTTAACATATCATCAGCTCAAAGAACTCACCCTCCCATCTGCCATTGATCGTCTCATTGCTCTCAGCCATTGGCCCTTAGCCGTCAAACTGTGCAATTTTCTCGAGTTGCCCCCCAAAAAGGGCATCTACAAAGTGTTGGGACACTGGTGCAAGGCGATGATGGAGAGGCACAAAGAACGCCAAAAGGGCCCGGCGGAAGAGCGGCAGACTGAAGAGGAGCTGGCACAAAGAATGGTGGCCCGGTTGGCGGAATATCCAACAATCAGTTACGCAGGTAGTACAAATTTAATGGAATCACAATATCTAATAATAAGCTATAGTAATGCTTATTGATCAAGATTCTCTGACTAGGATATCGAATACTTCTTTCATTCACTGATGACCATCGCTAGCCAAAGTTATATTCGTTTTTATTCAGATATTGCCGATATGGCCTCCCGTCAGGATTTGTCCATTTTAGCCACCATTTTGCTTGATTTGGAGACAGATATATCGCGTCAAGTGACTGTGATGTTGAAGCTTAAACAATTGGACAAAGCTTTGCACAGGGCTGCGTATGGCCAAAGACCGGATTTGCGTAAGACAAAAGGATTATTATAATACCTTACTCACTCAGTTAGTAAAATGTGTTACAGTTCATATGGTGATACGGCATTTGAAGAACACGATGGCGAGTAGAGACATGGAATTGGTGTTGAGGAAAGTGCCACAGGCATTAAGCATTTACCAGGTGGATAGGATTTTTAAAATTAATCTGTGGATTTACGGACCTAAAAATTAACTTGGGCACATCACGGTAAAATCTTCCGTTTACTAGAGTGAAATCCGTGATGAGGCACCAGAGCGTCTACTGGCTCTTTATGAACAGAACGATGATTTTGCGCGTCAGGCAATACATTATTTGGGAAGGGCGGAACAAACCCAAGACTTCTTTGATTCATCAAAAATGATCGAACAATTTGCAAAAGCGGAGAAGGCGCTGAAACAGATGCGAGATCAGGCCAGCGCACAATTAGTTGCTGAAAATTGCCAACTTCTTGCGGACAACACAAGGCGAGAGGAAAAGGTGAGTCGGTGGTCAGTGAACAATATAAATAGAGATTTATTTTGAACTTTTAGTTTGACATCATTTTATTTTGATCATTTTTAGACGAAATATCTTTCGATTTTTTAAGCACAATACACCGATGGCCCATATGTCTGTTCGGGAGACATTTCTGTGGGCGGCAGCCAAAGAGGAATTGGCAATGATGGAGCAACTTCGCAAACAAAATAGACTAAGCGAGAAACAGTGAGTGGGAGGAAGTGTGGTGGATGTGAGGAAATATGGTTTAGGGCAAAAATAGGACTTTCTATTTTTAAACATCGCTGATAATATTTTTATCTCATGAATTTTTTACATTTATTATTTATTTGCACACTTAAAGAGTATTCCTGTGGACAGTGGAAGGATTTGCGAGTGGCGGCAAATGGCAACAATTGGAACAATATGTAAAGGCGAAGAAAAGTCCATTGGGATATTTGGTAAGTTAATCACAAGTGGAAAAATAAACTTCCATTTTTAGAACTCACAGTCAGAAAAAAGGGTTAATAAGGGTTTATAAAATTATAATTAAGCGGGATTTAAAAAAATATAAATTTAAAAAAAAATATAAATTTAAAAAAAATATAAATTTATAATTAAGCGGGAAGAGTTTAACTTAAAATCTGAATCTGGAAACGTTAATTTTGTCGGTTGGTGCAAAAATTACAAAAAATTAGCTTAAGCTCTCTTTTGGAACTGTCCGGGGCCTGGTTTTTAAAAAGTGTTTTTCCAGCCATCTTTTCAAGTTTTTAGCCTATCATTCGGTTGTGCGCCGCTTACAACAACAAAAATTTGGCATTTCGCTTTATGGATAGAGTTAGTGTGTATGAAGAACAAGTCCGAGCCTATCTGCTCCTCGGGTATAATTCTGTTTAAAAATCCTAAATTTAAAAATTTAAATGTAATTTATGTATATTCCAGGGAAGTGAAGAAGGCGGCCACATTGGCTGCGGAGAGATCAGATTTGCAAATGCTGCAGAACATCCGGTGCAAGTTTCCCCCGTCATCGGCAAGTTGGAACGAAGTGAAAAAGATCATGGATTCCATTGTAAAACCCGTTTAATATTTTTTTAAGTCATAAAATATATATCTTTTAACTTTTTTATATTCTAACTCACTTTTTCTAAAATTCTTTTTAACCTGACATCATCGGCAATAACCGGATATTTTAAAAGGGTGCGCGACAATATCGATTGATTGGTTCCTAATTGGATTTTCCGTAGATTTTATCAGAGACTGTACTATTCCTTTGCCTCCTCGTTCTTATTAGGTGCAGAATTTTGGAGTTGAATCAAATTTGGAGAAAAAAATGCCCAAATAAATCATAAAATTGCAAAAAGAAAGGAAAGAAAAATACGTAATTTCAGAATTTCGATAACGTTTTTCTGCCCTTTTGCGATTCGTTTTTCTGCCCTTTTGCGAGACCACCCGTTCGTTTGTCAAGGATCAGAACAGCAATTGTCTAATTGTTTATCTCTTCTTTTGTCCATCTATCATTCACATGATCATGATCAAAATCACTAAAATGTGTTATCCGTCATGGACACGACAACAAAGGTGTCTGTTGGCCTTCTCTCCCTTCTCTCATCCCTTTTCGCCTTTCATTTCACTGCACTTTCACCTTTCCCCTCCTATCGCTCATTCCGCCCATTGCCTTCGAAAATTTTTTTGTTTGAAAATTTATTAGAAAAAGGCAAGAAGGAGAGAGATTAGGAGGAGATCAGTAGGCAGGACAGGGGGGATCCGGAGGATCTGAGATAGTGTTTAAGGGGGGGTTCGAAACAGCCGCAAACACCCCGCCGCCACCCCTATCCTCCTCCCTTCCTCGCTTTTTTCTTTCCACTCTCCCTACCCTAACTTCTTTTTCTCTTTCCCCTCTCAAGTACCACCCATCCACTCGAGCAAATGGTCCATCCACCTCATTCTTCTCCCTCACAAACCTCCTAAAACACCCCCAAACCCAAGGCCAATCATCCAGTTTCAGTTGAAGTGAGCAGCGGAACGTCCTCGTCCCCCTTGGTGGCTGCTTTTCCTCCCCAAAATTGCCTTTAGCGATGAGTAGAGAGAGAGGCGAGAGAAGCAGAGAAGAGGAGGGAGGGAAGGCCGATGGGGGAGCGGGTGTCAATAATGGCATCGGCGGGGAAAAAGACGGGGGAAGGGAAGGGCCCGATCGGACAAGGCCAATAACATCAGGAGCACATATGGCATTGCTCCTTCTCTTTCCTTTCCTCCCCTCCGCTCTCCTTCATCACCCTTCCTCTGCTTTTCTCTCTTGATCTCTTCCTAATCCCCTCATCTCTATCTCTTTTCTGTGTCCAAATATGCTCTCTCTCTTTCTCCTCTCTCTCTCTTTCTCTGTCTCTCTCCTTTTTCCTACCCTTTTCCCTCTAAACTGCCTGAGGCGATTCTCCCGGCTGGCCGGGACAAGAGCAGATCAGAGGCCCCGCCGAAGTGCCAGCTGCCGCCGGCCCGCCGTTCTCTCCGCCGCCGGACTCGAAACTGACGAAAAACTGGCGAATCGGTCCAATCCAATCAATCCGCCCAATTGAACTGCTTCTTCTCCGTCGTCTTTTCCCACTCGGCCAATTCACATTGTTCCATTTAATCGTCCTTTATTATGTACTATAACCAATTGGAATTGATCCTCCCCCATTTCGGGCCAATCACAAAGAATATAGTTCTTTCTCATCATTTTTTGGGCTGAATAATAATTTTTCAAAACATAAAGATCCCTTTCATATCAGGGTTGTAACTTGTAACGAGACAAGAAAAATTTCGGGACGGGACAACCAAAATTTTTCGGATCGAGTTTTGGAATTTCAAAAATTTCGGGATCGGGATTTGGGTCGGGATTTCAAAAAGTCGGGACTCGGGATTCGGGACGAGAAAAAGGCCGGGATTCGGACATTGGGATTCGGGTGCCCCGTTACAACCCTGGTTTATATCTGCCGAGCTGCCGACCGAACCAATTGAAAAAGTACCGTATTTTCTCAGCCTAAAAGTACCGTATCCATATCCAACACAAAAAAACTAAATACAGTATTTTCCCAAAGAAGTTATTTTTAGACACAAAGTGGCCGAAATTAGTCTTAAAATTAATATTAATTCTGTATTAGATTTTACCCGTTTTTTAGGAGTAAGGCAGGCCCGTATCTAGGAGCGGGGAACTCTGAAATTGAAATTTCAACAAATTTTCAGAAGAATACACTTTTTCAATTCAAATTATCAAGTCATCGAATCGCTCAAAAATGGCTGGTCTAATAGCGTTTTTTCGCTTAAAATGACAAAAATGCTTTTCTCGCCCAAACCCTCAAAATACACTCCCGAAAGAGCACTTTTTTGGGGGAAAAATAAACCCATATAAGAAGCAAGTTTTCGGGACTCAGATACCGTATTTCCTCTAATAGAACCCCCTCCAATAGAGCCCCCTCCAGGGGCATTGAAAAATAGAACCCCCCTCCATTTGAACCCCCTCCAATAGAGCCCCGCATGGGGGTGGGAATTTGTTCTATATTTTCGAAAAAAATTGTCATATGTATAAAAATGACAAAATTGGACTAATTCCCATCAATTTTCAGTGTTTCGATGAAAATTTTTGTAAAAATTGTCAAAATTCCAAAGAAAATCGCACATTTTTGATTAAAAAAGCAAATTTTTTGACCAAAAAAGCCAATTTTTTCTCTTTATTTCCGAAAAATTTTTCATTGAAAAATAGAGCCCCTCCTCCAATTGAACCCCCTCCAATAGAGCCCCCCTCCGGGGATATTGAAAAATAGAACCCCGGGGGGTTCTATTAGAGGAAATACAGTATTATTTTCGATTTTTAATATTTTTGATTTTTGTTGGAAAATAGTTTTTAGGTTTTGTAGGCTAATGATGGTAGTTTGGGTGAATGAATAGATTTTTTGAGGAGCAAAAAAAGTGCGCAAACATTGGAGCGGAAGAGGATTATTCGCGTGTTTTTGGGCGTCTAATAAGCAGCAAAAAATTTGTTTGCATTTGCACTCATCGTACAATATATAAAATGATATTATAAAAAAAATAAAAAAAATAAAATTATAATTTGTTATAAATTAAAATAAATAAAAAAAACTAAATTAATTTGAGTACATTTTATAAATATTAAAAAAAATTATTACACAAATTTTAATTAAATTTTAAAAAACAACAATAATAAAATAAAATTTTTGATAATTTATATTTAATATTTTTTAAAATTTAAAATGTTTTTTATTTGATAGTTTTTTTGTAATTCAAGCCAACCTACTACTTCCTAATTTTTAAAGAAAGACTGAAAATTTATTTTTTGAATAAAATATGAAAAATGTGATCTCCATTAGCATTAAAAAAATTAAATTAAAAAATAAATAAAACTGAATTTATTATTATTAACTCAGTTTTTATGATCACGCAAAATAAAAATAATTTTATTCCGAATTTTTGCCGAATTTTCCTCCAAATTTCCATGTTCAGGCCGGCTCGTACCAGTCGCAATTATCCACCCGAACCTCCAATACCTTGTAGGCCAAATCCCATCGCGATGTGGTCTAAAAAATAAAAAATAAATTAAAAAAAGAAAAAACAATCGCTTCGATACAAATTTTTTTTTGAAAATTTAAAAAATTGTGTTATTTTCTAAATTTATAAATTTTCTCTGAATTTTAAAGGCGCTGATCATTGTTAAAAACATGGAAAATGGGAGATATTAAGCACTAAAAAATTGTAAAATTTTATAGCCTAAAACCTGTAGGTGGGTTCATAGAAAAATCTATAGGGGTATTGAAAAATTATGGATTTTTTTAAATTTTCCAATATATAAAATTTATATTTAAAAAATAATGAAAATCAATTAAATTTATTTATCTGTAAAAGAAATATTGATTTTAATTTTTTCGATTTTCAAAATACTTTTTTTGTAAAATACTAAAAATGTATTATTGTTTTTTAAAATGCATTTTTTGTTATATATATTAAATTTTTAACTAGCGAATACTTTTTTGTTATTTTTTAATTTCATATTTTCAAAAAATTTGAATTTTCAAAAAAAATTGTTTTTCAAAATTTCTGCATTTTTTTTTAAATTTTGCGCCTGCGATTTGCACAACTCCGTCGACAGAGTCGTGGCACAAAATGCGGCGGGCGATGGTGCTGGCGGCATGCAGCCCCGGATGGTGATCGTTCCCAGCCGAATCGAAAACA
>JAQIYK010000770.1:0-12163 GCA_034700465.1 Rotylenchus robustus | reverse complement strand
GATTTCCTGGATTTTTAGTCCAGAAAATCCAGATCCAGGTCATTTCCAAATCAAGAATCCAGGTCCAGAATCCAGGCCTTAGAACCTGGATTTTTTTCTAAATTTTAACACTGAAAATGAGTTAATTTCTTAATTTTTATCGAAAATTTTTATGAAAATCGTTAAAATTTAAGTAAATCGTATTTTTTAGTCAAATTTTTTTATGGATTTCTATGAATTTACTGACAAATCTTGCTATTTTTAGTGAGTTTTCAAGCCAAAAAAAGAGATTTTTAGGGTGCTCCCATCGTAAATGGTGGAGCGGATACAGGCAAAAATAAATTTAAAAGGGTAGCCCTTTTTACAGAATTTGTGAAAAACATTTTCCCGCGCCGCGAAAATGCAATTTTTGTAGTTTTAGTTAAAATTTCCCTTAAAATCAACGTATTTTTAAAAAATTGGCGAAAATGTTTGCCTCCTACCCCCTTTCCTTGCACGGTTATGTAACGGTTGGGAACCAGAATTTGTCTGAAATTTATGCTTTTCTTTCGTATTTACTGCATTGTTTGTAACATAAAACATACAAACTTTATTATTTTTTAAGTTTACTGTAGTTTCTATGGACTAACAAGGAACGGCTTTTTTCTGAGTAAACATTTTGCGAGTGAAAAGAAGTATACTTACAAAAATTGAAACAAAAAAAGAGCAAACGGCTTGTTTCGCTTTCTTTGGGACTAAAGAAAACGACTAAAAAAGTGACTAAAACGGATAGAAAAATGTAGGCGCCGCGGCGAAAAATTTTCGCGAATTTTGAAAACATAAGGGGGACCCTATTAAAAAACTTTAATTTTTGACGCCCCTGAAAGTACACAAAACCATGTAATAATTGAATATGATTGATATGTTCCTTCCTTCTCAAACACCCCCTCCCCCGCCAACGGGGAAATTAGTGGCATTCAGGAAGGCGTCTATTCTTATAATATCTGAAATCACGTTTTAAATTATTTGTTCTAAATGTGTGGGGTTTGAGATTTATTTGTTTTACTTCTTTCCTTTTCTTCATCAAACGAAGCGAAAACTGAACGCCAACAAAATCAATTAATATGTACCGTTTCTTATTTTTTTATGACAAATGGCGGTATTTTGAAATACGAATATAAAAAAAGTTAGACAAAACGGCAAAACGCAAAACCCTTTATGTTTTTTCTTATGATTCTTTTTTACAGGTTTCGCTGAGCATTTTGGAGAAGTTTCTCTGTTTTTCTTATTACTTTCATCATGAAGAGAATCGAAAGTTTTACAAGTAAGCTATACATATAAAACCCGTGATTGCTCTCGACAAAATAATCTTAAAAATAGGAATTTTTCGAAGCGAATGATTTTAAATGTATTTTGAATTTATAACAGTGAAAAAAAACAAAAATAAAATATAAAGCAACATAAGGAAACAATCGTTTCGAAAATATTTTAATGGATTTGTATTTTTTATATTTTTGCGTTATTTTTGAGCTGCTTTTAAGTGCATTGCTCATTTTTTACCTTTTGCTCAACTTTAGATGTAATGTCAAGAGCGAAAATTACCGCACACACGCCATTGGGTATTCAACACAAATGTTGGAGTCCACAATCCGACACAACCAACACAACAACAGACATGCCAACTTGGACCATGAATTAGTAGTTCTGGACGAAGAAGGCACTTGGATGAGGTAAAACAGAATAAATTGAAGCGAAACAACAACCTGATGAAAAAGAAGTTTCTACCGGGGTTTTCTAGACAAAAATATTAATTGAAAATTTCGGATACCGAATTGGTCCGTTTGCACTATCGATTTCGATTTTTCAGTACACTACGGCCACCAACAATTTGGCCCGCTGATTCGCAACAACCAAAATTTGTGTTCAGTCTCTCTTTTTGGTGCATGTTCCCGAGTGTGGTGAGTAAATTAACAATTTGTTAATTTATTATTATTAAATTTGTCTTTTTCCTAAGGCTTGCATGGATGCCTTTAGGGATACGCACAGTGTGGTGTTAGCATCGGGCACACTCTGTCCAGCGGAAACAATAAAGACGGAGCTGGGCATCGAGTTCAATGTGGAGATGGAGGGCAAACAGGTGATCAGCAAAGAGCGCATCTTCGCCTCAGTGATTGCGCAGGTCACACAAATACACTTAAATCGGACTTTTGGAACCTTTCTCGGCCTTTTATTTTTTCGAAATTTAGGGGCCTACAGGGAAAAAGCTGCAAGCCACTTTCAAGAACATCCACTCGAACAGTCCATTCATCCAGGAACTGGCCCGCGTGGTGATCAACACCTGCAAAAGTATCCCGAGAGGTGTGCTTTGTTTTGTCAGCAGCTACATGGTGCTAAATCAGTTGCATGATGCGCTCAAAAGCGCAAGCACTTATGGCGAATTGTTAAGCAGAAAGGTAAGCAATGCACGCCGAAATATTTTGTTGTGTTATTTTTTAAAGAAGCGAAAAAGGATGAGAAAGCAAAAAGACGAGAATTATAAATATATGTGAAATTGTAAATTTATGTTATTTCTCGATTCTAATTATTATATGCGACAAAAAATTCTACCTTTTCTGAACATTTTTTCTCTTCAAAATTATTGTAATTGGAATTTTCCTTAAATTTCACATTTTTTCTATTTAGGGTATATTTTTCGAGAAAATAATCCATTCAAACGATTCTTATAGGAAGTGTTCGTGGAGCCCAAAAAATCAAGCGAAC
Organism: Rotylenchus robustus; assembly: GCA_034700465.1. Taxonomy (NCBI): domain Eukaryota; kingdom Metazoa; phylum Nematoda; class Chromadorea; order Rhabditida; family Hoplolaimidae; genus Rotylenchus; species Rotylenchus robustus. Next base: position 9,445 of record JAQIYK010000770.1, on the reverse strand, counting down.
TGTCCCATCTGTTGGAACAATATGAAAGTGCAATTGACCAACCCAAGCAAAGCCGCGATGGAGCCTTAATGCTCGCTGTCTTTAGGGGAAAGGTGGGCCCAATAGTTAATCTACAAATCTACATAGAGAGTCGAATGGACGAAAACTCAAAAAACTATAAACATATTTTTTTAATTTGATAAGAAATTATTAAAAAGTTTTATTTTGGAAAAAATGTTTGTTAGTGTTCCTATAAAGACAATAAAATGGTCTTAGCCTTCATTTGGCACGCAAAAACATTCCTTTTGATTTGAGGTATCCGAGGGCATTGACTTCACGGACAACAAAGTAGATAAAGTGACTCACTGTCCAGGAGTGGGTCGAAACGTTTCGAAAATTTCGATGTTTTCTTTCAATATCGTTTCGAATTTTAAAAAATTTCGATTTCGAACAAACTTTACTTTCGACCCACCCCTGCACTGTCAGATATAAAGAAAAAGAACATTATTTTTTAAGGCTCGCTGCGTTATTTGTGTCGGCATTCCATTGTATGGAATTTAAGCAAATTAATTTACCTAATCAGCATTCTTAAGCCCAAGCATTAAAGATGAGTTGGTGCAGCAAAAGTCAGTTTTTATTTTCCTTTTTTAAGTAAAAATCCTTAATATAAAAGGAAACGTTTCAACGATGTGAATTGTCGAACAATGCGAATTCTCACCGGCGATGAATGGTACAAAATCCAAGCTTATCGAGCACTGAATCAGGCATTGGGAAGGTTTGTTTTTAACCGACAATTAGACTACATCCATTCGCCATAACCCTGCCACATCCCCAACATTTTTCGAGAATTTCTTTATAATTCTAGCTCTCCCCTCCATTTATTACCCAAATCCCCAAATAAGGGTGGGTGCATACACTTAACATCAGGGATGGACCGGATATCCGTTTTCCGGGTTTCGTTTTTCCAGGTTTTTTATCCGCTCCGTATCCGTTATCCGTATCTACATCGATTATCCGTTTTTTTATCCGTATCCGGTTTTTTTGTTGTTGTTTCGGTCCATCCCTGCTTACATGACCGCCATTTTTAACCAAAAAGAGAAGGATAATTGTTTCTTGAACTACTTAAATTTTTTTTTTTAATCAAAATCATAGACGTCTGCGGCATCGAATGGATTGGGGCGCCCTGCTACTGGTTGATGAACGTTTCATACACATAGCAAACAGTAACGATGGGAGAAAAATCTCGAAATGGGTGCGAGAGCAAATGTGCATGTATGGGACCTACACAGGTCTGTGTGAAGCATTGGAGGATTTTGCGAAAAGAATGGGAGGAGGAGGAGGACAGGGAACTACGAAGGGAAAGGAAAACCTTGTCGGAGGAGTAGAAGAGATGTTCAAGGAACCACTGAAAAGACCCTTCCGGCCACCAATTCGCTTTGAAACTTGACTTGTTTTAATTGTGCCTTTCCTAAATTGCCTCAATCATTTTCTATGATCTCTCATTCCTTTTTGTTCCCTTATTGTTAATTTATTATTTATTCTCGACAAATTACATAAATTGTTTATTGAACTATTAAAAATCTGTAAAACAATGTGGAATTTGAACAAGAAGCAAACAAAATGTGCATTTCCAACGCTATTTGGTGGTGCCATGCATCTTCTGAGCAGCCGATGTCAAATTTTGCTGCTGTTGCTGCTGAATTGTTTTGTCGTCCTGTTGTGACATCTGAGTTAGCAGCTTTCCGAGCCGGTCATGTACATCGAGGTACTTGGCCACACAACGATCCAAACACACAGCTTCACCTTGACATTTTAATTCATTTAATTTTTTAAAATTTAAAGTGAACAGATTGTTACCTTTGGTCAAGTCTGGTTCCCTGTAAGTGGTGTCGATGCACTTTTCCTGGCAACTTTTGGTCATCCGCCGGTACATATCTGTCATCTGAAATTTTAATTATTTGTTAGATACGCAGTGTTCGCCGCGGCGCCGCGAAACTATAGTTTTTTCGCTAGGATTTGCCTTTTAGTTCTCAAAATTAGCGAAAATTTTTCGCGCGGCGCCTAATGAAAATTTGGTTCTCAATCCAAAAATACAACCCTAAAAATCGATTTTTCGCTGCAATAATAAAAATACACCCCTAATATAATAAGAATCGACTTAAATTACCCCTAAAAATTCACTGGGGGAAAAAAGGTTGCCGGAAGTTGGTGACCCCGAAAAAATTCCTGGATACGGCCCTGGTCCCCTGGTTCGCAGTGAAATGGGGAAAGGGGTTCGCAAAAGGAGGGAAAAAGTGAAAAAAGAAGAAAAAGAAGGAAAAAGAAGGAAAAGGAAGGGAAAAGGGGGGTTCGCGGTCGGGTGGAGGGTTCGCAGCTTACGGGAAAGTTTAAGTCGCGCCGACGCGCTGGAGGGGGTTGGGAGTTCGCAAATGGGATTTTGTCCCCCCCCCCTTGCCCATGTATGCTTCCTAGCCTTGGTCCTTTGGGCTTCCTAGCCTATCAATTTCTCATTTTGCACCTAACCTTTCATATTATTATTTTGCTTTCCAGTTGAAGACAGCGGCGCCTCTCCATTCTGAAGATTGCGCTCATCTAAATATTTTTAAAATTTTAGCTTCGGGTCAGATCGATTATCGGCGAATGTTTGTGTTGTATATCTACTCATTATCTGCTACTCTCCATCCCATGTTTGCATATTAATAATGTAACTATTATATGATACAATTATTGTTTTCAATTTTTGAAATTTTGAATAGTAATGAATTGCAAAATGAATTAAATAAAATGAAGGGGAAATGCGAAAGCCACTCCAAACCCTTCGAAAAACAAAAAAAGGACCCCAATCTTTGATTATTTTTGATCAAAAGAGTGCCTAATCCGGCATGGTAGTCAATTGCGTGCACGCGGGCCGGGTATCGCCGCGACCCGTGTCGGTAAACAACTTCCTCGTCGATGAAGAAGCGTTCCCGCATGAAGACCATTACATCACCAACCAGCTCATCAACACGTGCACGACACGTGAATCGATGGATTAAGAACAGGATTGGTGTCTCCAAATAGGATGGAAAGTTGTTGATTTGCTCCTAAAAATTTAATTAATTTCATATTCTTGACTAAATTCGAACAAAAAAGATCTAAAAATCCGAAAAAGCTTGGTATATTCTTCTTTGTTTTATAAAAAGGAGATTAGTGATTACCAGGCCCACAACGAGGAGGCTAGGGGGGCTAAAGCGCCCCCCCCCGAAATGCCAAAAATTAAAAATTTTAATAGGGTCCTCCTTATTATACCCCGCCAAATGTTAACTTTTTTGTAAAGGGTAAAAGGCACCCCCTTGAATTTTTTATACTATTGACGAGAAGTTGAAAATAGCGCCATAAGATGCAGAATTTCACGAGGAATCCGAATATGGTCTGATGGTCTCCGTTTTTTAAATTCCAAATTTTTTAAAGTTATAGGGCCAAATGTGACGCCGTGTGACACTCTTAACAAAAAGATTAAAAGTCACATTCGGCGGAGTATAATACCCCTTATGTTTAAAAAATTCGTAAAAAAATTTCGCCGCGAAAATGCATTTTTTACTCGTTTTTACTTCATTTATTCAAATTTCTTTTTAAAAAATCAACGTTTTTTCGAACATTTTTGTACATACATAGCGACATAGCCCCCCCCCCTCTCGAAATGTCTGGGCTCCTGCTGGTGATTACATAAACTAATTGAAGATTTGGAGCCCAATAAATATTTATTTTGTTTTAATTCATTAATTCTTCGGTCAAAGGGTATTTGTTGCGTTTGACCGTTTGAGTTGGTAATTTTGGTCATATTTTTGATTTTCTGAAAAAATAAAAACAGAACGGCCTCCTTTGGCCTTGACCAACACCAAACACCAAGGGCGTAGGCGTAGCCAAAGGGGGTGCCAAAAATTAAAAATCTTTAATAGGGTCCCCCTTTTGTTTTCATAATGCACGAAAAATTTTCGACGCAGCGCCTATCGGCGCCGCGAAACTATAGTTTTTCTATTAAGATTTTCCGTTTAGTTCCCAAAAGCAGTGGAAATTTTTCGCGCGGCGCCGCGAAACTATGAAAATTGACCTCTCAAACCAAAAATACACCCCTAAAAATTGACTTTTCGGCGCGAATAAAAAAAAGGTCGCCAAAAAATTTGGAGGTGCCCCTCCCCCACCCGAAATCCTGGCTACGCCCTTGACCAACACAAACAACAAGCACGGTTCTAGGATTTTAACGCGCATATATCAAATTACTTTTTTATTTTGTTTAATATAAATTTGAAAATCAACTAACTATTGCTTCGGTTTCGGATTGAAAAGCTTCGTCGTATGTAAGGCCGGCTCGTCCTGTAATTGAGCAACTCCAACAACTTGAATTCAGCTCAATCATTCGTTCAAAATAATCGCTAAAAAATTTATAAAAATTCTTAAGTTTAACTATTAGAAAACATGTTTTATTCCTCTTCCCCATAACCCATAACCAATGACTTTTTCATAATTAAGCTTGCACCATAACAAAAAACGAAACCAAATACTATTTTCGATAACAAATATAAATATATATAGGCTTATTTTTTTAATTTGCGAGAAAAAAAAGCTAAGAATTAAAGATCCGCAAAATTTGAATTTTGTTTAATGTAAACTTCAAATAAAAACTGATGAATTAATATATAGGAAATACTCAAATACTCACTCGTACTCCGTAAACACCTCATTAGTGGAACTTAGGTAAAACACTTCTGTGGTTGGAAGTAACCCTTGCGGTAATGGACGAATGCGCTGGAATTCCTTGTTCGATGTGGATGGCATTGTATAGTTTTAAGTTGTATGTAACAATAATTGCAGTAGAATAATTTATCAAGACGTTCTTTATTGGCTAAAATCCAAAATTTGCTTACAAATTAGGTTAAAATCTTAATTTTTTATTCATAATCGGTAATGTTAAAATTTCGGGGGAAAACCCAAATACCAAATGGCGGGTTTTGTGTACAGTTGCGGGTTCTGTTTAATGTTTAATGTACACCTCTGCAAACCTCTCCCTTACCCAAACTAGTGCTCATGCTCATGAGCCCAGAAACCAAAAATCATTGTCCATCGAACCAGTGGCGGCGGCAGGGGGGAATCTGGGGAAGTGCCCCCCCCCATGGCCGGCGGAAGAAAAAAATAGAGAAGGGCTTAAGGGAGGAAGAAAGAAATGATGTTTTCCAAATAAAATAATCATTTTCCTTAAGAAAAGTTGCTATTTTTTCAAAATTTTCCTCGGTGGCGCCTATCGGCACCACCGGGCCTTATAATCTGAAATTTCATAGTCAATTTCCCATATAAAAGTCTGTTTTCAAAAAATATCCGCTGGTGCCTATAGGCACCACCGGACCTCCACTAATCATCGATTAGTGTTGATATGAATGTAAAATTGTATTTTAACATTTGATTTTTGTCGCAAATAATAGTATTGATATTGTACAAAAATTTTCTTTATAATACACCCCTAAAGATACTTTTTGGAAAAAATGCCCCCCATGGCAAAATACTGGCGCCGCCTATGCATCGAACAAAGATCATTGTTTAAAAAATTGAGTTGGTGAACAGTGAGTGAACTTACGGTAATTCTTTAGTTTGTATGTATCGCTTTTTACCAGAATTTCTGACTCATAAATTGTCACTGAACTGACACATAAATTTTTTGATTTTAGAAAAAGTTTAGGTTAAAAAACTTGAAACCTGTAAAAATGACGAAATCGCTCGCACGATCACCCACTGTTGTACATGTTGTTTACGCTTACTTTCTTCGCAGCATCCTATAAATTGATGGGGAATAGGTGGGTAGAATGAAGAAGGAACGTGAATACGCGAACAAATGTGAAGAGAACAAAAAGTATGGAGAAAGAAAAATGAATTTTTCCAAGAGACCCCGAAAAGATGAGGGGAAAAGGAGAGAATGGCGGACGGGGGGAGACAAGCTAAGATTGTGCAGTGAATCAATGCATACAGAACAGCAAAGCCTAACATCCGCCATCATTATTTTTCGCATAGATAGATAGAGTAGAGCCAATACCAAACAAAACACAGAAATTCTAGAAAAAGTTTGGACAGAGTATATGTTTGTTTGAGCCATAAAATATTTTTGGTCGTGGCAATATGCAATAGCGTAGCGTTACCTCTCAACCCAATGAATTTTTTCTAAAACCAAAGCGGGAAGGGAAGGACCGGGACTCTTTTATTTTTAAAATCTCTGAAATCTTATGAGAGGCGAATTACAAAAACGACAATTTATTGTTAGTGTTTTTAAAACACACAAAATTACGAGAATAATTGAGGAAAAATTTTCTGAATTATTTTCTTTATAGGCTTTTTTTCAGGCCAGAGGTCTATTCTGAACTATTTTCTTTAAAAAGAAGTTCCATGGTGTAGAGCAGGGATCCCAAATGTACTTATTTCTAAGATTTGTACTTTTTCTTTTTTTCTATAGTGAGAGAGAGTATGTGAGTGACAGGCGAGGGACTGTGCAGCATGCGAGTCAGCGTGACAGGTGCTCGTCAAAATAGTTCTCCCGGCACTTGTGTAGTTTAGGTACCATTTTTTGGTCAAATTTGTCAAAGTCAATTTTGCTTATCAAAGCTACTTTTTCTTCACAAATCGACACCCAGTAGGCAAAATTTTACGGAGAATTCAATGCTGGTCTTTATTTTTCGAAAATTCTGACCCCTAGGCCTAAGCCTAGACCTCGAAATTTTCAAAAATTTTGAAAAAAATTTTTTTTTGAAATTTTGGCATGCCAAAATTTTTATTTTGAAATTCTGAAAAGTTTTAAAAAAATTTTAAAAAAAAATTTTGAAAAAAAAAATTTTTGGGAAAAATTTTTTTTGAAAATTTTTGAAAAACCGAGGCCTAGGGGTCGAAAATTTTCAAAAACTAAGGTCACCATTGAATTCTCCGTTAAATTTTACCTAACGGGGTCACTATTTTGGTGAAAAAACCGGACTTGAAATCTATGAATTTGCAAATTTGACCAAAAATGGTACCTAAACTACACAAGTGCCCTCATTTCTTCCTTCTCTTTTTTTTCCGCGAAAGAAATTTGAAAATTGGCGTTTTGTTGGAGCAGTTTACAAAATAAATGAAAAAAAGAGAGTGGTGGGTTCTGGCTTAAATAGACAAAGTCATTAGTAGACGAACTCGCCACTTTTCGCTGAGTAGACGAACTCGCCAGTAGACGAAATCGCACCGCGCCAAAAAAAAAGGCCGGAGCCAAATTTCATAAACATAAAAATCCAGAGCCGGAGTAAAATGTGAGAATCGAAAATAGGCCTGATGAGTACAAAAAGTAAACATAGATTCCAAAAATTAGCAACACCAAATTAGCCCCCTCCCCAAATTAGCCACTCCCTCCAAATTAGCCACTCCCTCCCCAAATTTCAATTTTCCTCTCCAATATATTTGCGCGACACCCTCCCATAAAAATTTTCGCCGCGTCTTTGGCGTGGCAATTTTTCCTCTGCGCGAACCCCCCCCCCCCCCCTCTCCCATATTTCGCGCCATCTTTCGGCCCGCCGACTTTGTTGTGTCTTTTGGATTTTATGTGTTTTTTTGTTGGTTCAAAAATCCAAATTGCAATTTAAAAAAATAATAATTTGTTTTTAACATTTCGGCAATGTCCCATCTCACCTTGCAGCCTTCGCATGCTTCAAAGCCATAATGTTCTCCAGAAGGCGGTTTGCCACAGATCAAACATACTAAAAATAATAATAAAATTAAAGCAAAATTCAAAGATCGAATTAACTTTTAATTCCTACTTCAATTTAAAAAATTGTGTCCAAAATTATCCAAAAATTGCAAAAGAAAAAAAAAGTTTGGAGAGAATACAAAATACAAACTGTCCCAGAAATTCATAAAAATATTCGTTTTTTCATTTTTTGAATTTATATATTTTATTTTAGCAAATCCCGGGTGGAATAGAAGCTCGTCTATCTTTTTTGCATTTTTTATTTATTCTCAAATAGGATTGGACTTTGGACCCCGTCCCCGAATTCGGGTTTTCCGTTGGAAGGGGCCCCAGGTTTTTCGGAGGCCGGGGTCGGGGTTCAGCCAGCCAGTGTCCGGAGGGGGGGGGGTTTCAAAAATTTTCCGGGGGGATTCGGGGGGGGGGATTTTGCCCAAAAAACCCGAAAAAACCCCTTTTTTACCCCGTCCCCGGAGACGGGGTCCAACCCTACTTCGTACCCGTTTGCCGATTACGATCTGCTACAGTACCCGTAGCCCGTATCTATCCCCGACTATTTTTGTGTACAAATTTACCTTTTTCCAACCTCTTAAAAATTTGTTTCTAACCCCTTACGTGTTATTAAACATGTTCCTGAACCTATCATCTGCCTACCGTTGCCCTTTTTACAACACCAATGCTTCTTACAGCCGAAATTCCGGTTCAATTTAGGCTTTATGAGGGTTTTGTGAACACATGCCATTTTTTCCTTTTTTCGCCCAAATTCACCAAAAAACAATTTTTTTATGAAAAAAGTAAATTTTAGGCGGAAAAAATGTTATGCTTTTGTGAACGAAGAACTGTTTTTTATGTTTATTATGAATGAACGAGGAACTGTTTCTGTGTGAAATGTCCTCCTCCATACACCCACCCGGTCCCATCGCCCGAAGGAATTTTGGCGGTCGCCATTCGCCAACAACAAATCCGAAATCCCATCAATCATCTTCCCATCCCAAATTCTCGATCCAACTCCTTTTTTTCATCATTTTTCGCTTTCGGGCGACAGAATTCTCGTCCGCGTCGCCCTCTCCCGACGCGCTATCGCCAAATTTGGAAACGCGAGAAAATATTTGTTGTTGATGATATGACTTTTTTGGAGGGGGAGGAGGGATGAGAAAGATTGTGATAGAGGGAGAATAGGTGGTTTTGGTTGTTGGTCCCTTTTTCTTTTTCCACTTCTGTCTCAATTCTCAAGCCCCTCGAGCAGCTCAATTCAAAATGTGATGCATTTTTTCGACCTAAAATACACTTCCTGAAATTTTTCAATGTGAAATTCAATGGGTTTTCTTTGAGATCGAAATTTTCAAATTTTTGGGCATCGCCTGAACTGCGAACTAATAGTAACCTAAAAATCCAGAAATTCCGGCTCAATTACCAGGTTCAGGGCTAAAGATTCGGAAAGCTCGGATGGATGCGGCGATGCGGCCATGTCTTTTTGGAGTATTGGACAAAAAACATAGATTCGGCCAACGCCTCGAAAAATTCGACCGATCATAGCATTAACTCCGTGATTTCAAAAAACAATAATTTGAGTTGAAAGCCCACCCCTGCCCAAAAAACCAGCTTTTATTGCAAGTTTGGTCCGCCGGAGGCTCCCTCTACTTTTTAGACAAAGTTTTCGACCTCTGAACTTTTTATGTTCGATCTTTTTTTATGAATCGATCGAACCAGTCGCGCATTTTTGGCTGTTTGAATTTGGAC
>JAQIYK010000769.1:0-12165 GCA_034700465.1 Rotylenchus robustus | reverse complement strand
TATAGTTTAAATTTGCATTCAAACATTTAGGTATTTCCAAAGCTTTCACAAATTTAAAAAAATGTTTTGCACAAAGCGAAAAGATTGCAGTAGATTTAATTATATCTACTGCAGCCCAGATGCAAAATTAATATAAAAGTAATCTCACTCATCAATATAGGTTATAGGTACACGTGTCAATTTTTGAACATAACAAAAACGAGCCGATTTTTCCCCCAAAAATTTGGTTTTTTTCCTTAAAAATATTTTTACCTCAAAAAAATTGTCAATCAAACTTGGAAAATTAAATATTCTACGTCAAAAATTGGAAATTAAGTCTTAAGAAAAAATATGTATATATTTGGAAATAATTAACAATCTTTTAAGAAATTTCAAAATTTATTTTGATTATGCATATTAAACTATGATTTAGATTTAAAATTTCATCGGTAATATGTTTTCATAATAAGTAACATTGGTATACAAAATTATCAATTTTTGAGGTAAAAACCCCACTTTATGCATACCTAATTATTAATTTTTGGTAGGGAAAATTAAAATATACAAAAATACAAAAAACCCGTGTGGCGAATTATTATTAGCAAATCAGAAAATTAGTAAATCAAAAAAAAAGTCGGAACTCGCAGCCGGAGCTGAAATTTCCCGACGTGCAGCACTGCTCGCCAGTGCAGGCAAAAAAATTTGTAAATTTTTGTTTGAATTTATATTAATTTTTTGTTAAAACATTGATTATATGCCAAAAAATCTATATTATATTGGCTTGGATAGGACAGGTGACGAGATAATTTAAGTAAAGATTGTCTTCCCCTTTGTCATTCATTTAGAATTTTAATTTCTTTTCCATTTTTTAAAATGATTGTTTAAATTTTATTATGTTTTTTTAAAATATTGGCAATTTAAAAAATCGTTTAATTTTGTTTGTTAAATATTAGTTCCATTTAACATACATCACCTTTTACAAAGGCGACAAAAAATTCGAAAAATAATTCTTTGAAATTTATTTTTTTAATTAAGAGTAAATCATTTCAGTTTACAAGTGTGGACCTTAAAGTGCTTTTCATAAACATGTTTCATGTGCAATGTGGCCAAGAAAAAAATGCGAAAAATGCATATTCTTGTTCAAACTCAACTATGCCAAACCCTAGCAGGATCCTGGGGTATAATACAATCAGGTATAACACACCTCGATCATTATGTCATCGACAGTGCCCAAATCGTTAAAATATGAAAACAAATAAAAAAAATCGGTTTCTTAGGAAACCGATTTTTTTATGAACATCTGCGTCATATGGTCTAATCATATAAAAAGCTAAGAAATATAACTCATAAAATATTTGTGTTGCTTTTTTTCCACCACTACTATCTTATTGGAACGGCGAACTTACCATTTGTTAGAAACTTATTTTTTGGAGATTGTTATTGCAAACAAAATTATGTACGCATATTTAATCAATTTACAAAAAAATTCAATTTCGAATCCACAAATTAAGTAATTATTGTGCAAAAATAGTTTTTTCTTGAGATTCTCAACAAAGAGGCTCATCATTTAGATACCATTTATACCAGTGTTTCGATGACCGGCTGCGGTCACTGACCGAAAATGACCTGACCGGATCCTTCCGGTCAGGTCATTTTTGAATGACCGGAAATTCCGGTCAGGTCATCTGGTCATCGAAAAGGTCATGACCCGAGGTCACTAACCGGAAATCAGAATTTTGGTTCTTATGAAAAGAATATCTAAGATTTATTGAAAATTTTTGATTTTTTTTTAAATTGTTCCCCTTTTCTGTTTTATTTCTTTATAATACTCCCATATCTTTCCAAATTTTTTCTGTGCCTTGTACTTCGGCGTCGATAGAAAGAGTGTTTTCTCAAGCGTCTTTTGCCACATCCAAGCATAGAAACAACACGAAACCGAAGTTGCTTAATAACCAACTGTTCCTATATTTGAACCATTAACTTATGGACTGAATGTATTCTGGGCCTATTTTATTTATTAACTATAATTAGGGAACGGAATTTTTGTTTTAACATATTTTTTTCTGTGAATATGTTACGCCAAGAGAAGCTCAAAAACGATGTCAGATTTGAGAAAACTTATTAGCAAACTTATTAGCACATTCTAAACAAACTTATTAGCACATATAAAACATATTTTGACATTTTTGGCCATAAATACATATTTCACATATTTTGAGTTTTTAACACATATTTTCCACTTTTTTAGTCAAAATTTTCGATTTTTTTAAATTTTTTGTCAGAAAAATCGCGATGTGAAAACGCATATTTGGACAGTTTTTGAATAAAAAAAACGCAATTTTTAGTACATATTTTGGTACTTTTTGCCCTTTTTGGTACATATTTCGAGCTTTTTAGTAGCATATTTTATTACATATTTTGCGATTTTTAGTACATAAAAATCCGTTCCCTAACTATAATATTTGCAGCTATAATATCCACAAGCTAACGAAAATGAGTTTTTTTGGATTTTTAACTGATTGAAATTTTCAATAATTTTTTGATATATATACCTTAAAAAAATCCGGTCATTTTCGGTCACTGACCGGTCACTGACCAGGGTGACCTGACCTGACCTGACCGAAGATTTCGGTCAGGTCATTTTGGTCATTTTCGGATGACCGGACTTTTCGGTCAGGTCAGGTCATTTCGATGACCGCAAAAAGGCCGGTCATCGAAACACTGGGGTGTACCCGTGTACCATAATCAGAAGTTATCTTTTATTTTTTCTTATCAACTTTTCGTTTCATATATTCTTCTAAAAATGACCTTTCATACTCATTGTAAGTCACAAAATTGTTATTTTAATTACCTTTTTCCCGCATGCCGGCTCTTCTTGGGCTATCGTCTCATTTGCACATAAGCAAATACCGTAGTTGGCGCCGGCAATTCCGATCAGATTGTGGATACGATGGTGCAGTGACTTGCCTAAAATAAAGTTAGCAGTTCCAAACCAAACTTAGATTTATGATATCCGAAATTTTCGGAGCAGCTTTCCGGCATCCGACAATTTTTCTAAAAACTTCCACCAGTGTTGGGAAAATTGGAATTTTCAGCTGCGACTCCAGCAGCTCCGGACTTTCTCGATTTTAACTCCAATTTCAACTCGGAGTCGTAGCTATGTAGATTTAGGCTGCGGATGACAGAGGAAAACCTCTTTTAAATTAGGTACTAAGAAAAAAAAGGAAGAACTCTTTTTAAATTATTAAATTATTCATCAAAAAAATTAGATGAATTTTGATCATTTTAGATAAAAAATTTAGAATAAAAATCACAATCCGACTTTCGGCTCCAACTCTGACCTCTTAAAATTTTCAGCTTCGGCCCCAGATCCGACTTTGGTTGTTCTCGATTTTTGGCTCTAGCACTTGGGAGCCGAAGCTTTTTGGATTCTGAGTTAAAACTTGAAACTAGAGCTTTTTCCAAAACCAACCCTACCTAAGAAACATTTGGCCAAAGATTCGGCTGCGACATTTTGGTCATTTTCTTTGATGTCCTTAGCCATCACTTCGGCAAATGTGTGTCCTTGGATGATGAGTCGAGCCAAAGTGACACCCATCGAATGGGACACAATGTCCACATTTTGGGCATCTGTGTAGGCCATGACGGCCTCAACAAAGCGACGCATTCGGATTACGGTAGCGCAATCAATCGCGCTGAAAAATGAAAGTCAAATCTGAAACAGCGTAATTCGTCTTATTGATCCCTTGGAAGATTGATCAAGGGAGATCAAATAAAGAGAGAGGGTGCTTAAGTTTTTTCGGTACTCCCGTACTAACGGGGGGTGCAGAAATCTCTCACCTCCCTCTCACCTCCCTCTCTCTTAAGAATTCCCTTATCTCTCGCCTTTCTCTCACCGCCCTCTCCCCATTAAGTCTCTCTGCACCCCCCGTTAGTACGGGAGTACCGTTTTTTCAATCCTCCCTTATTAGCTGAATCCTAACTTCACGTCACAAAATTTTTGATATATTTTTTAAATTATCACAAATATTTTTGGAAAAAGAATTCATAAGTAAAATGTACTTTTCAACAAAAAAAACTGGTGTTTTACATCTTAGAAGATAAATTTTTTAGAAATTTTGTACCCCAATAAAAGGTAAAAAGGATTGAAAGATTAAATTTTTGTTTATTTTTTTCAACCACATACCATATTTCCTTTAATAGAACCCCCGGGAGTTCTATTTTTCAATACCCCGGAGGGAGGGGGGGGGGCTCTATTGGAGGGGGGTTCAAATAAAAATTAATAATAAATTAAAAAGATGGATGCACTTTTTAATGGTACTTTCAAATTGTACGTTCTAAAAATAAATAATGATACTGAACATTTTTAAGATATTAATACGAATAGAGCAATAATAATTGCAAATACTCACAAAATATATGCGATTACCTAAATATAATATATAAAATGATTGATTTGTTTTGTTTATTTATGCAGTAGATTGGTGTTATAGGCATTTAATTCATTGTCCATTATCCATTCATTATTTCACAAGCAAATACCAAATAATTCTTACATTTTAATTTTAATATTTGTAATATTTTAAATACAAGGAAGAATGAGTCAAAAGTTCGCATTAAATGTTTACTGTTTGACGGAAACGATTTCGTTTATCAATCAATCCTCTCCCTTCTATCCATTCAAAGTGTTAAATGAAAGCTTAAAATATCACATAATTATTAAAAATCTCAAAAAAATACAACCAGGTTATCGCTTCAAAAAATGTTCAAATCGAAAAACTTTGATTCACCCTCCATTTTCCAATTTTTCTTTTGATTTTCGATTTTTTCTCTTTTATTCGGAGTAGCAAAAAATGGCATTCATTTTGCACAATATGTTGTGCAAATAAGGGCATTTTACCTTTTTGCTAAATTAGCGAAAATACGATATCTCTTTTTCAATTAATATGTATTTCTTGTTTTTTTATATTAATTTAACGTTTATTTTATAGATTATCTATTGTATACATATATTCCTTCTACCGTCTCATCGAGTTGTTCATGTTCCTGTCCCCGTAACTTGTTGCGTACAACTCCGCCGTTGTGTATCCGTTGCGCAACAAATGTTCGATGGATGCGCTCCATCCCTGGGACCATTCTTCCATGCCTTCCGCCAATGCTCCGTCCGAGTTGCCGTGGATGAAAATCACCGGACGATTGTAAATCTTTAAACAATATTTAACATACCGTATTTCCCTCCCCCTTTTGAGGGGGAATTTTTTGGCGTATTTTTGGGTCCGAAAAATCGATTCTTAGGGGTATATCTTTTATAAAATTTGCATTTTTTAGTAAATTTTCTATTTTTAAGCGAAAAATGCTGTTTTGGGATATTTTTGTGCAAAATTTTTTTAGAGGAAATAAGGTATTTCCTCTAATTTCCCTTCTATTTTTCGGAGGAGAAAAGGTATTGAACTCGTCAGAAGCGGGAGGTCATCATTTTTCCAAAAATCTTTCGGAACATCCTCAAATTTTCAAAAATTTCTCTGTACCCCACCATTTTTTTTTGAAATCAGCGTGACTATTCGATATTTCCTATTCATTTGCAATTTTTCCTCAATTTTTTTTCCTCTCGATTTTTTCTCCATTCTGGTTTTCACCAAAGTAGATTAAAAATTAGTTTTATTTTAACAAGAAAAATATATTTTTTTAATCAATATTTTGAATTTATAACCAACATTTTGGTCACCAAACTGACGCCCGCCGTAACTAGCTTGCGTTCCCATTTCTATACGTGCAAAATCATAGTCACCGTAGTCGTTGCTAAACTTATTCATTAGAATCTTCTGTTACCTATTTCAATTACTTATTCAAATTGATTTTTGTGAACTTTGGAACTTTCATGATCGTTTACAGTATACCTGGGTTGGAAAGCCAAAATCAAACTATCTAGTCCGTCAATGCAAACCTTTTACTAATATCAAAGATTGGACAACATTTGGATCCATTGGATTTTTTCAACCAGTGCTAATAATTTATGACATTTGTCTAGTTTTTCCTATATAAATTTAGTTTTTTTAGATCGAGATTTTCTTGGTCCGAATTTCTCATGATTTTTTAATTTTGTAAATATATTTTACTTTTTTATTCCGATCTCCGCTTTATATGTACTACCGTATCCCTAATCAGGGGGCGCATAATTGGAGTAGTCTATAAATCTAGAATGTATCCAATTAGATAGAGGATAGAGCCTTATATTAGATACAAGAGAAGGTATTGAGGTTAGAGAAGGTATTACGGTATTATGGAAAATACCGTGGTTACCTATTCAAAGTTACCTTTTCAGCCAATCCTGGAAGTCGCGAGTGAGTGGTCCGCTCAGCGTGGTGTACGGTATCTTTAGTGGTGACGACTCTGTTTGTTCCTTTTCGGGATCATCGGCCAGAAGGTGTTCAATTCCCACCAAAATACACCCCAAAAGGAAGACGAAGATGAGGCTCAGCATGTTCAAAGCACGGCCCGATTATACATTTTGACAAAATATTAAAAATATTTTTAAATAGATATAGGTAAATAATAATTGAAATATTTTTTTAAAGAAGTTTTTGAAAAAGTTAAAAAATTATTTCAATAAAAAATAAAAATTTATTAGAGCCTATAAACATTGGTATAAAAAATCGACTCCAGGCTTCCGGACCATAGAGCCAAAGTTGACTTCTCAAAATTTTCGACTTCAGTTCCAACGTTAACTCAAGTCATTTTCAATTTTCGAGTTTTCGACTCCCCTTATTGGAGCTGGACCTTATTGGAATTGAAAAAACATATTAAAATTATCTTTATAATTAAAAAAATAAAGTTATTTGTTCAAAATCCAAAGATTTTGAGAAATGATTTTTTTGTTATACCGTATTTCCTCAAAAACTCACCCCCCCCCAAGAGGGAATTTATTTGGTATATTTTTTGTCCGAAAAATCGATTCTTAGGGGTGTATTTTCTATAAAGTATGCATTTTTATAGTGAATTTTCGTGTTTTAAAAAGCGAAAAAATTCTGTTTTGTATTATTTTTCATTTTTTAACGAAAAAATTAAATATTTCTTAAAATTTTTCCAAAAATATCTTTTCGAAATTTTTCCCTAAAAAATCAAAATTTTCACAAAATTTTTATGTTAAAATATAAGTCACCCTTGCTAAAATCTTCCCCCCCCCCTCCTTTAAAAAATCCCCCCTCTCGGAGGGGGTTGGAAAATATCTCCCCAGTGGAACTTTTTAGAGGAAATACGGTAAAATGTTTTTTGGCTCTCAAAATTTTACATATTTTTATTTTTACATTATAATTTGACATTTTCTGAATTTTGCATAGGATTTTCAGCCTTTTTAAAGGCATCCAATATCTAAAAGCTTAGTTAAATAGTCCATAATTTTTGTTTATTAAAAACCAAAAACACCAATTAGATATTAGCGAAAAATAATTTGCCAGATAATAATAATACTCGGAAGAGAAGGAGCATTTTCAGAAATGTAAAGTAGGTATAGGTAGTAGTTATATGAGACAGCCAAATAAAGAAGAATTATACGTTTTGTGGACAATTATTTTTTATAAAAGTTCTAAAAAAAATTGGACCAAAAATACAAAAATATTTTTCTTATTTTTTAAACATTTATTTTTTTATTTTTTGTTTATATATGTTTGGTATCTTTTTAGTCCTGTGAAAAACAAAAAATGAAAAAATTCTAAAAAAATATTTTTTATTATTTTACAATTAACTTTGGAATCTATAAAATAATAGAAATATATAAATAAAAAATAAATACCCAACAAATTTAAGGTATTTTTCAAATGCTTAACCCTTTCTTCGCCAAAAATTTTAAGAACTTTTTCTCTCGAAAATTTTACAACAAAAAACAGTAAATTTTGATTGAAAATGTTATTTATTGGTAATAATCGACAATTTATTCAATCTTATAAAAGGATTTTTTGATATTGAGCATTACCTTCTAATTGATTATTGAATAGTATGATAAATATTTTAAAAAATTACCACGATAATTAAAAATTAAATATATTATTAATGTTAATTCTTACCAATTGAATAAATTTTCTGTGTTTTTAAATATATATTTTAAATTTTTTTAAAGGGCCAAATTTATTGATATTTTTATACTTTTTATAAGCTGCTGTTCCGCGCATCCCACAATCATCAGAGACTCAATTTGCAAAATGAAAAATAAACGAGCGTTGGACAAGATGGGTGGCGGGGAAAACAAAAAACGAGGGTTAACTGTAGCAAAAAATTGAAAGTTTTTTTTTTATTTATGAAAATGCACTTAAATCAGTGTATTTAGTTATTTAGTAGCAACAATTAATACATAAAATGAGAATAAAATAATTAAAAAATAAACCAATAATTAAGTATTAATTATTTTTTATTATACAATTTTGTAATCAATATGTTTGTGTCCAAATTGGAATATATTTGTTGATGCACAGCTTTGGTTTTTATTGTTTTTTTTTCTTTCAATAAATTATATTCAATTAATTTAAAATAATTATATTCGGGAAATGTTTTTAAACACTTTTTCAAATTATTTATCAATAAACAAAATGAAAAATTTGCTAAAATCATAAATAGATTTTATTTTCCTTCTACAATTTCCAACTTTTTTTTCTTTTTTTCTCTTCCTACTAATATATATATCGTCTTTTTTAAGTTGCTTCCACTATATTCACCTCTTTTTTCTCATTCTTATACTATTTTCACTATCTTTTTTTCTCTTTCTTCTGCTATTTTCACCATCCCTTCGGAATTGGAGTTGTGTAAGTTGTTCTTGCGCCATTGGCCATGCTCATGGCATTGTCCCGCCGGTGCTGGTTGTTGTTGCCAGCCGGTCGAACCACCAAAGTGACAGCCGACGAAGACGGAACAACCGCCGATTTTGGGACGGAAGTGAGTGCCGAAGGTGCGAGACATCCGCAGTAAAGCATAGCAAAATGCCGGCGAAATTCTCTTTAAAAGGGCATTGGAAATGTAACCATTTTAGAAAATGCGCCATACCATAGTTTGAATTTGAATAAAAAATGCCCAGCCCCAGGGGGTTGAAGAGCAATTTTGAAGAATTTTATTTCCTTTTTAGATTTTATGTACAAATTACAAATTCCAAATCTTAAAAATATGGTATTGCACTCCAAAAATAGGCTAATAATTCAGGCAAGATGCAGGATCCTTGAGTTTTTAAAAGTAGTATCCCATATAATTAAATTTCGGTAACAATCATATTTTAATTTATTTTATTATTATAACAAAAAATATTTGGCTTTTTAAAGCTTACGGATTCATGGCCAAATAGAGAAATGGGTTGATGCCACAGAATGCCAAGTAGACAATGCCAATGAGCAAACATTCCAAATCGGTTGGATTCCACGCGAACAAGTCCATCAGAGTCCACACGCTGATCAGCGCACTCATCAGCACGAACATCAACAGGGACTGCGCCAAAATGCGCCACTCCTGCGCACTCAACGACCCATTTTTGTTATTTGGCGTACTGCTTGTTGTTATTGTTGTTGTTGTTGGAGCTGCTGGAGAAGCTTTAGCTCGATACTGAAAATCCAAGAAAATGAATTTTAAAATTTTGAATTTTATATTTAAGAACAAAGGTGGGCACGGCTCTTATTTATAGCAACCAAACCAAAGAATTGAACTTAATCAATAATCCACTGAAATCTATTTAGACCACCTATATTTTATAACCAGAAAAAATTCTTAATAGTGCCATACGCGAGCTGAAATCGAAGTGACACTTTAATTTTGTTTTCTTATTACCACAATTAGGAATTTGACGATAGTACGATAGATTTATTTCAACTTTTATGATTAACACTTTTAACTTAACAAAATAATTTCAAAACGCAATAACAAATAAAAGAAAAAAAACAATTAATTGCCTTTTTTGAATACATATTTAAAGCTTTTATTCATAAGTTAAAGGTATTGTGTGCCTTATCTTAAAAATAATGTATTTTTATTTTATTTTATTTTACCTTTTTTAGAAGCAAAACAATTGCCAAATAGAGAAGAAGGGACACTGTTGGAAGACTACAACTCCAATAGAATTCGCCAAGTCGGAAGGCATTCATCCATGGCAAAGACATGTCCGGCGCGAAAGAGACACTTTCGCGGAAAAAAGTGGTGCCCAATTTGGGGGAGAGAAAGGCGCAGCCAAGGCCGAGGAACACCAGCCAAATTGAACACAGAAAAAACTGGAAGAAGTGTAGTTTTTAAATGGTAGGTAAGTGAACATGGAAAAAGAAAATTAAAAATAACAAATTTTATATAGGTTTTATGATTATTTTTCAAAAATACAATACAATACGACTTCTGATAAAAAAAAATGGCAAGGATTCTGTCCACTTCTGATGAGTAGGATATATACCTAACTAAAATCCCTAACTATATAACAATCCTAACTACTAATAAGTATATAATCCTTAACTAGGTATATAACTATAAATAACTAATATTCGAACCGACTAATTTTTTAAATCCATCAAAAATTAAAAAATTGGAAATTTAATAACGAAATGATTTGTTATATTTTTGTAAATCACTCGGTATTCACTTTTTCAATTAAAAGCAGTTAATTAGGATTGAATTTAAAAATTTAACTGTTGTAGTTGTAATTTAAAAGAAAGTTTAATATATTATTTTTTATTTTTGTACATTGAATATTTGTCTTTCCAATTTTGGCTCCTTGGCTAATTTTGCGGGTGTAAAAGTGGCTTTGACAAAAATCAGGAACCGATTGGAGGAGAGCAAAAAATGGTGGAAGATGACCACGTCCCAAGACAATTGCATAATAGCACCGCAGACCTATGGAGTAAAAAATACAATTTAAAAAAGGAATATTTATTTTTAAAAATTGACTATAAATTTTAATTATAATTTACGAATTTTACTCGTTCAAATATTTGCCCCGCTTCAACTTCAATGATGACGAACAATGAGAACAAAATGGTGATGAACAGTTGCAGGCAATCCGCAATTCCCAGGGCGAACATCAGTCGGTAACAAATGCGGGAACGGAACTCGCGCACTGACAGAAAGAGCTAAAAAATAAAAATTTAAATCATTTAAAATAAAAAATAACAAAATTATTTAAATTAAAAAAATAATAATATAATTAATTTTTTAATCAAAGTTTATAGACTGTCTAAATTAAATTAAATATTTGTAATAAAATCATTACAATTTATTTTAAAATTTACAGGAAGGGTGAGAAGTTGGAAAATGAGGAGAGGAACGGAACAAAGCAGTTGGATGGAGGCAATCAAATAGAGATTCATGTGGCAATTTGAGAAATATAAAAAATTGGAAAAATGAAATGAATATCTGCTGAATTAATCATTGTTTAAAAAATTAGCACATTTCCCCACTTATTTCCATTCTTTTCCCGTTTACAAAAGTAATAAACTGAATTGGAAAAATTTTTCATATACCTTTATTAAGATGTTAACTTCGTTGTTATGGTAGTAAAAAATAGAAAATAAGCATTTTACGTGGGTTATAAGAATATGATATGTTTGTTCCTCAATAACTAATATAATATTTAATTTGTGTGGGATTTTGCCTTAGAGACAGACTTTGTTAAAATTTCAGCTGCCATCCTACTAAATGAGAATGAATGATATTTATAGTATGTCTATGTACAAAATAAAGTCAGGGCATGAGAATTTTAAAATGTAAAATACGTAAAATATGAAAAGTTGGACATGTTAATTTGATTAGGTAAATATATCACAAATTTTAAGTAAAACAAACGTTTAGAAAAGGTATTACAATCAAAATTATTATATTATGGCAATTTGAGAAAAATAAAAAATTGAATAATTTTTTTTTAAGGGGTGTATTTTGGGTTGTGTCCAGGGCTTAGATCGGGGCGACTTTTTCTCGGCCCGGCCCGGGCCACTTCGCGGCCGGCCCGGCCCGGCCCGATTTTTTCGGGCCCAATTTTTTAGGCCCGGCCCGGCCCGGGCCGCTTCATGATGGGCCCGATTCGGGCCGGTAAAATTTCCGGACCAAAAAATTTTCCAAAAATTTTTTTAGGAATAAATTTTTTCGGACAAAATTTTTTCCATTTTTAATAAAATTTGCATAATGATTTAAAATTATACTTATAAAGCATGGGATCAAATAAAACCATTATTGCATAAC
>JAQIYK010000768.1:0-12167 GCA_034700465.1 Rotylenchus robustus | reverse complement strand
CGCAAATTTTTTTCTAAAAGCAATGGAAATCGAAATTTTTTGAATTGAAAATTAAAGTCGAACAGTTTCCTAGCTTTCTGAAAATTTCAGCAAAATCGGACTTTTCTGTGGGTTTTTAGGAAATTGGCGAGCGTGTGTATTTGTAACGCGTTTTTTTAAATTATATTTTTTATAATTTTAAAATTTTTTGAAATGGGTCGAAAATTTTCAAAAAAAAAACTAAGTAAGTTCACCATCCATCGATAAAAGAAAAAAACATATTTACAAACAAAAGGCAAAAATATAAAATCTTGAAAAATATAGCCGAGATCGAGATTCTCGAAAAATCACGTCTCGAAATCTCGATCGAACCTCATTGCCTGGCTCTAAAATGAATAATGAATTGCTTTTTTCGTGTTTATTTATCAATTAATGGACCGATTGTTTGTGGGACTAGTAGTGTTAAACATTAAACTATTAAACATTAAACATATTACTTTTTTCGACCACAAATCTTTTTTGCCGCCAAACAAATTTGAATCATTTTAGGAATTGGTGTTTTGTTGGAGCAAACAGTAAACAATTTTTTTTCAAATGCTTCTTAAAAACCATAATGTCAAAAAAGCTTTCCACTACATATTGTTAAGAAGTTTCTTAATAATGTTAAATTTATTTTCCTCTATCTCTTCTAGCAAAATGCTATCAGACTTTATACTGAATTAATTTAACCAATAAGTTTTTGTTTTCTCAATAATTTCCAACCCACCAAAATAGCATTGAATTGAACCACCGCGGCGCTATATAAAGTACCATTTTCAGTGTCGATTGCTAATTCAATACTCCTCCTTCCGCCCGTCTACCTTCACACCAACTCACTGTTCTCCATCGCCACAACGATGACAGCGCCGCCGTCACAAGTTTTGCCGTTCCTGAGGGCTCCGTCGACCGTCGTGCTGATGATGCTCGTCGCACTCGCAAGCTGTGTCCTGATGATGTTCTCGTGCTGCAAAGGGCGGAAGAAGACCAAGAAGCGGAAGAAGAAGGGCAAGAAGGGCGCAAAACAGCAGAAGCCGGCAGGAAAGAAGGTCAGTTCAAAAATCATCTACACAATTTTGTTGTTTTACTCTGAGAATTTTAAACTTAAGGCCAAACCGCAACAAGGCAAGCAACCAGGACTGGCGCCATCACAACCCAAGCAAGCACTTACGACAACCGCGGCACCGGCCCAGACGCAGGCGATCCAACAACAGCAACAACAAATGCCAGCACCGCAACAAGTTACAACGACTCTTCCGGCCACCAAACCAACGACGACACCGCTTGTGGAGCAAACACCGGAGGCGGCAGCAGCAGCAGCACTGATGAAGCAGGAACAAGCGCCACAACTGTTCTGCATGACACAATACGGCCAGCTCGTACAAGTGCCACCGGAGATGTTGTCAAGATGGGTTCCGCAGCTAACGCAAGGAGATGGGAGTGCAGCCGTGATCACTTCAAAGGAAATCGTCAAATCGCAAAACACAACACCAGGTTTGCTTTTTTCGCTTTTCTCAAACACAAGTTAAAGCACAAGTTTTTAGCCTCATTGATGGAGCCTCACAGTCGGATTTTGGCAGCAACAGAGCCACAACGCAGCATGATGTCGGCCCCAACAGAAGGAGTGCGAACAGCGGCGGTCGTCAAGAAACCTGGTGCGGCGGAGACCAAAGAAGACGCATTGAAGAAGAAGAGCGGCGCGGAAGAGCAGAAGGATGGACCGGAGATGGAAGGGGACTACGACAACATTCCGACAGTGTGAGATAGGAACAACCAATGATCGGTTTGCCATGTTATTTTTGTTGATTGTATGATCGTTGTAGTACTTATCCGTTTGTGTGTTCAGATTTGCTTGTATGTTGTATTTATATCCAAGTCCGCAGTTAATGTATTATTATGTATGTGTATATTACTTACTTGCTTTTTTGCGAATAAAGCCATAAAGAGAGCGTGGGTGCCGAGTTTTTAGTAGACGGAAATTTAAATTATGAAGTTCAAAACATCCATTATCCATTCAAATGTTTTTGTTTCAATACCATGAATTAAATTAGCCACGCCCAAGCATTTTTGATCCGTATCAATCCGTTTGAAACGCAAAACGATTTTCCCATCCGTGTTTGGTTTGCAAATGCACGATTCAAGGTATTTTTACGGTAGGTATTGAGCGGTGGCTTGCTAGCCAATGAATCATTGTATGCCGGGGGTTGTGGTCCAACGGTAATTTTAAAAGTTACGGCACTATCCATATGAGCCCCAATCAAAAAAATTTCCAACGTCGACAAATTTTCAACAAAAATGCCAAACAAAGTGTTCTACTTTAGTTTTAAAAATTCGATTGGTAGATACGACCTTTCTTTTTTTCCCTTACATTGCAACACACCCAATATCACTCATCCATTGGAAATGTAAGTTTGTTTACGGGAAAGGCGTTCTAACTAAGAAAGAAGAAATTAAGGCTTTTGGCACTCACACTAATGACCGATCTTATTTCATTCGGAGGAAGGAAAGGCACTTCCCTCCATTTGGCTATCAGCACTTTATGAATGAAGGGAAGAAGAAGGAGGAAGTCCCAAACGGATGGATTGGGTGGGGAGGATCGTATGGATGAAGAAGTCCTTGGGAGGAACCATTGGTGGGAGGATGGGAAATGGAAGTGGAGTGGATGAGTGAATGGAGGATTCGATAGTTGGATGGATGAGGGGAGTGGGAAAGCAAACAGTGCCATGTGCCCATCTCGGAAATTAGACCGTTTAAAGCTAACAAACAGGTTTAGATGAAACTAACACTAAATTGCATCTTCATTGTCCTAATCCTATCCTACTTCACTCCCCAATTTTCTCATTTCGCACGGTTCAACGAGGAGGTTGGCTAATGGCGAGACATTTTTGGAAAAATTGCACTTTGTCGGTTGGAACTTATGTTGGATCTGTTGCTGATGAACACAATCACCGATCTCAAGAGGCTTCCTACAATGCCATAACTGCTGAAAATTCCACTAAATTTGCAATTGGTGCAGGTCAAAATCAACTATCTAATGGGTTGTTTGTTTTTTTAAATAAGAAATTTTCTGGTTTAGTCAAAGAAGTTGATGGTAAATCAATCAATGGGGCATTGATGGCAAATGGAAAGATTGAAACATTATTACATCACCAAACTGATGGATTTCAGCTTCGATCTCAATCTCCACCCATTCGACTTCGAACTCAGCACAATCGACGCAAACCGCGCGTGCTATTTACACCCGAGCAGGTTGTAATTTTTCAGCTTTGAACTTTGTAAGGATTGGTTTTTTCTCGCAGGTAGCACAACTTGAGGAATGTTTTGGACGACAAAAATATGTGAGCGGAGCAAAGCGCGAGGAATTAGCACGAGAGTTGTCATTGACACCAACACAGATCAAGGCATTAAAATTTTGGGAATTTACTTGTAAATTTATTTTTATGAATTTTTTAAGATTTGGTTCCAGAATCGGCGTTATAAGGTCTAGTGTTTGTCGTCGATTAAATCTTTTCATTCTTTTTTTAGTGCAAACGGATTGACCAAGATTTAAATATTCACCGGATGGGTGTTCAGCTCAACAATCTGCAACAACAATTGATGGTCGGACTGTTCTCCCCTCCGCCGATACACAACAATATTACTGATTCTATTGACCTTAACTTTGACCCATTTGTTAATTATGTCGCTCAATGAGTGGGGTGCAATTTTTTAATGTATTATCAATTTTGTAACATAACTAAGGTATGAAATTTCATAAACTGAACGAAATTTTTATTTAATGCAATATTTTACCGCAAGTTTACAAAATGACGAAAATGTTAAACAAATATTTGGAAAAATCGTAAACGGTTGAATTTGAACTCGAATTTCATCCTATTCTGCCATTCTTCATCAGCGAACATAAAATAATGGAAGGAGGTAGGTTGGGGATAAATAAAAGTGCTTTATTTTTCTCCCGGCTTGCATCCATCACTCCGTCCTTTAAAACTTTTTTGCGGTGACTGGTCCTTCCCTGCTGAAAATAGCTGGCTGGAGATGGCGAGTGCGTGGGTTATTGCGTCCGCCGCTCCCGAAAACTAACATCACACACTGTCTCCCTCCTGCTGCTTTTCAGTCCCGCATTTTCTTTTTTTATCTCATTCTCAACTTATCTCTCTCTTCTCTGTCTCTCTCGCTCCTAACTTACGCCTACGAAAAGCGACTAATAAAAGCTGATTCAACCAGTAGCAGTAGTAGTACTCCCCACCCATCCAGGCCCATTTTTTTGATCTTGTGTTGTGAGCGAAGGAAGAAAATGAATGGGATTTCGCGTCTTCGGATTCCATTCATCCAGCAGAGTGTGGACCGGGTGAAAAGATGGCAGTTGGTGGTTTCTCGCCCAATCCTTCCTTTCCCCTCACCGCCCACCATTATTCTTGATTTTAGCTTGATTCCTTCCTTAGGGGCACAAAAGGCGAAGTCACCTCTGGCTCAAGCTGTGCCTGGCTGTAATGTGTGGACTCTGATCGCGTTCTCTTCCTTCTCCCTCCAAACAAAACAACTGCTGTTGTCCCCGTCTCATCGGCCAGTAGAGAGGGGTCGATCAAAAGTAGGTAGGAGAGGTGATCTGAGAGTGATCTCATCATCAGGAAATAAAGAATTTTGAAATTCCTCCATTGATTGTGTGTTTTCCCTCAATCAGAAAATCCAATTATTATTTAGCATACCTATCTTTACCCATTTAGCCCGTTTAAATCCAAAGATAGTCGTGTTGCCAGTGCTAGCTGTATCAGCATCATCTTTTTGTTGTGGATGTCCTCCCAACAGAAACTGAACTCCGTCAACAAAATGACAACAACGGCGGAGGACTCAACAATGCTATTATCGGAACAATGCGACGAAAAAATGGCCAAAGAAAGCACCGTGGCGGGGAACCCATTGGAACGCATTGAACGACTGCTCACGTGCCCAATCTGCCTTGACAGGTTTGGTTGGAAAATTATGCAAAAATTAATTTGAAAAAATAAAAATCAGGCTCACTTATTAGTGGACATAAATTTCATAGGAAAACCACTAAATCCACAAGGCAAAGTCAAATGCAGGCATATGGGCCCCCGAATGGATCTCATGGGGCCAGATCGAGTCCCCGAATGGGTCTTATGAAAGGCCCATTTTGGGCCGATATCTTTTCCCAACTTTTTGTATGTTTCAGGTACAAACAGCCAAAGTTGTTGTCGTGCCAGCACACCTTTTGGTTGGTCTACACATCTTTCCCTTTTGATTACATCCAATTCTTCATCCCATTTTCTTGACTGTATCACCCATCCCTCCCTCAGTCTTTCGTGTCTGGAAAGTTATGTGGAATCATCCGGCATCGCGCGGCCCAGAATCCGCTGTCCCGAGTGTCGTGCCGAAACCGGTGGGTGAGTGTGCTGTCCTCCAAGCATGTCCTCCAAGACCTATAAAATATTTTGCAAGAATGATTGGTTTTTGTTGTTTTGTTCAGCTTTGGAGGGTGGTTGTGTGCAGTCTCTGCAGACCAACCTGACCCTGATGGCCTTCCTGGAGATTCACCTGGAGGCAAGTGACGTGAACGCAGCCGAAATGCAGGCATACGTGCAGAGGTAGGTGATAAGGCAAAAGGAGGACGAAAAAGTTTGGATTTTCGATTGGGGATCACAGGCTAAAATTTCAACTTTTATGAAATTTACTTCTGTGGGTCCCGTATGCCATGTATACCATATCAATTTTTGAAAATCCCACCCTTTTACTGTTAAAGACACGTCCCCGACGGGACGTGGCCTCAATACATTTGAGACTCATCACTATGCGAAAATCCAATTTGATGGTGTATATTATATACTGTACAATATAGTCATAGTCATCATGTTCCCAATCCCTCTGCCATTCATCATCAGGTTCAACATGGAACGGTGTCGGGTGTGCGAGGAGAAGGCGGAGCTGGAGTTGTGTGCCCATTGTGAGCGGAAGTGCTGCGCGGAATGCCGGACGGCGCACTCAGACATGCTGAAGAGGGACTTGGGCAGACTGCTCGGACAGGTTTGGATGAGTACTGTAAAGTTATTGGGGGGGGGGGTAAAGGGAACTATTCTAGTATTCAAATTTTTAAACGAAATTTCTTGAATTTTTTGAAGAAAACTATTACCTGTGTATAAGAATTCACTCAAAGGTCCGTCGGCTGTCTTCGCGCGTGATGGAGGCCAGCAAAGGGCTGAGCCGAGGACTGGAACAGTTGGGGGCCAACGGGGAACAGACCAAATCGGAGATACACGACTACTTCAACCGGTACCAGAAGGAGTTGCGCCGTCGGGAGGAGAACTTCATCGAACAGGTTTGGCGGGGCTGGTTTGGGACATTCCCTTCGGATCACCCTCTTGTTGATTCTCTGATCACCTGGATGACTTCAACGGTCACTTTTTCAAGCAGTTAACCATCACCAACCAATTACCTTAGGTGGAGGTGTTTGTGCAGACCGAGGACCGACTGATGCGCACCCTTCGGGACGTGCTGGACGTGGAGTGGAACAACCTTCAGGACGCGTGCCTTTGGGTGGACGCTGCTCTGAGTGGAGAGAAGGAGGCGCGCGATGATGAATTGGCCCGGTTCAAGGTACGGTAGGATACGGTATACTGTAGCACATACCGTAATCTCTGGTTCAGACGGTGTTCGCGCAGGGGCTGGAGTACCTACGTTCCTTCCAGCCCGACTCCGAGGATCTGTTCGCCAAAAAGGTGCGCTTCTCGCCGGGCGACGACGCCGCCAAGCTGCCGACCGCAATTGCTAACTTTGGCGAAGTCAGTTTTTTGGGAGTTCGACACAATTTTGGGGGCTCATGGTTCAATTGTCCCGTTGGTTCGCAGTTGAACGTGTCGCTGCCCCAGTTCGCCAACCGATACCTTCCGCTTGAGCAACAGTACCTGCCCCGTCCCTTCCGTCTGGGCCTCGAATCCGAACATTTCAAGCGACCGGTCGACGCCCGGACAGCGGGCGGAGCAGGAACAGGACGGGATCAGCACCATCAACGGTCCTATCAACAGTACCAGCCTGGAGACCGATACGGTGCGAGGGGCGGAGAAGAGGCGGAGGAGGGCCAGGAAAGTGCGGGGGCGCAGCGATGGAGGCGGAGGAGGGAGTTGGAGGAAGAGGTGGGGCAGAAGGAATACTGTAGTGTACGGTAACAGACCGTAGTGTACTGCACTATTATGTTGTTTACAGGCATGGAACCGCCTTAGGGTGGAGAGTGGAAGTGGCTCCGCGTGGACTTCCGGCCGAGGCACCCCTTCCGGCGCTCTGTCCCCGCTGACCGTTCCGCTCGTTGGCGGCTCCGTGTCGCCGATGTTGCCGATCAGTCCGGCCTCAACCACCATTTCGGTCACTCCGCAACCGCAACAAGTTGAGGAAGAGGGAGTGAACAAAACGACGACGAGAACGGCAGAGAAAAAGACGGAGGAAAAAAAGATAACGGCAAAGAAGGAGGCGGAGGAGAAGAAAGTGCTAGCGGCTGGGACGAAGGATGAGAAGAAGCCGACGACGACAACGACCACGGAGAATTTCGACGACCAAGAGAAGAAGGTGTCGGAACGCATTGGTGGTAGGAAGGAATCAATAATTGCAAAGCCCACGGTGGCGAATCCGAATCCTGTTAACGCTGCTCCCAAAACAATTACGTTGGATTCTGCCGGCGGTGGAGCCAAAACGACGACGAGCAGCTGCGCGGAGCAGCCCACCATTGTCGTCGCCAAAAACAACACTTCCAAAGGGACAGCACAACCTCCGCAGACAACTAGCAAAGGCAGTGGTCCAAAAATAGCAACGACGACCACAAGGCCAACAAGTACAGAAGATTCCTGTTCTAAAGGAGCAACGACAGCGGCTGATACAGCGCCAATTATCACAATCAAAAAAGGCGCCGCGTCGGTAGCGCCACCACAACCATCGCCGAACACGTCGGGCACAACTACAGATGCTGCTGCTGGCCCAGTTGCGACAACGGCGGCACCAAAGAAGGAATCGCTGGCCAGGAAGACATCCATTCCGACGGCAGCGCCGCCACCGATGCTGTTCACAACGGCACCCCCGCCGCCGCCCGTCGCGGTTAATCCACAACCGCCACAACCAGCAGCAACGGAAGGGAAAAGGGATGATGGGGCAAAAAACGGGCAGGCCGAGGGGTCGACGACGCAACCGCAGCAACAGCAACACCACCACCGGGGCAGGATGCTGATGGTCAGTGGGAGAATTAAGCTACCGTATACCAATAGACACCATTTGGGAGACATGGCCTGGCACAAATTGCCGCATACAGTAGATATCGTGTCCCATTGATATAATGTAACTTCAAATCTAGGGGGTATATTATTTTATATTTTTAAACCACGAATCGAGTGCGATATTGGAACAGGCCAAGCCTATCTCATCAATTAGTTTAGGTGAACGGAGGCGGCGCCAACAGCAGCGGCACAAAGACGACCACCACGGCAGCGGTAAGTGTGTCCCTTCCCCATCTCCTCGGGTTTTCTCGCGAGTGCGTCCATCTCCTCGAGTTTTCTCATTTTGTTCTGAGCTTTCTCGCCCCTCGGATCTCTTGTTCAATGTCGGCCTCGTCCCTCAGTCTCTAGTTAATTCTCAACCTCATCCCTCGCATTTCGAGTTCACACTCGACCTCGTCTTTCTATTCTCCCGTTTTGTGTTCAGAAGTGTCGGACCCCCTTCAGGCCCCTCGGCGAACACTGACGACAACAACACAATTCATCAACAACAAAGACAACAACATGAACAACAGCAACACAACCACAATAACCCATCGGAAGCCTCCGTTGCCATCGCGCCAATTTTTGATGGGCGACGAAAGAAACAATGAAAGGCGGGGGAAAGGGGGCAAAAAGGAAACGGGCAATATCGACGACATCGACTGGGAGGAACTGTTGAGGCGGAAAAGGAGAGCCAAAGAAGGCGGAGAAGGAAGCGGAGCAGGAGGAATATCATCGACGGAGGAGGAGGAAGAGCAGAACGAGCAGGAGGAGAACAGCAGCAGGGGAAGACCGGTGCAGATCCAATCGCAGGTAGCAAGTTTGAACATATATATGGGTTAAGACCCGAACTTTGACCCAAACATAAACACAAACTTCGGATAACCATGTGTTGCAGAGCAAACGCTTCAACATCCACTGTCGTTCATCCTCCCACGGGAGGAGGAGGAGCAGCGGCAAGCTGGACATGGGACAGCCCATCCCAGTGGTGAGTTTCACTGTACTGCTAGAACTTTTCGTGATCACATCCCCTCGGGGCATGAGTTACGTAGTTCTGGCCTAGGTAGTCCAATAAACCAAAGCGGGCACCATGCCAAATTCAAAATTGCGCAAATCTGACCATCTCCCTCCACCTCCTATCCATCTGCCGGCCTTCTTCCCCGACAAATCCACCGGCGAATGGTCTCCCGCCTCCTCCGTCTCTTCCGGTCATCCGGCTCCGCTCCAGTCCGGTCTACTGACCCGCTCGCGCACCAACCCGGACCTGTTTGCCGATCTGTTGCTGAACAACGTGCAACTGTCCTGCGCATCCGTCAGAGAGGCGTTGGAGGCACGGCCCAGAACAAAGACGCGAAGAGACTCGCGAGAAGCATTCCCGCCGATAATAATGGCTGGCGGAAGCGGAGGGCCGCGGAGGGAGGACAGCGAGCGGAGGAGAACAACGACTGGAAGGAGAGGCGCGGGAGGAGAAGGCGGGACAGACGGGGAGGACCAGCAGGAGCAGCATGGGACTGAGGGGATGGTGAACTTTGAACGGCTCAGACCGCGGCCCCGACTCGTGCTAGGCGGACGCGGCACCGCGCCGGAACAGTGAGTATATCCGGTGGATCATCAGCACCTCTTCCGGATACAGCTTCAATCCCCTTTAGGATGAATTGGCCGCGCGGTGTGTGCGCCCTTCCCGCCAACCATGGCGACCATTCCCTGTTCGCGGTTGCGGACAGTTCCAACCATCGCGTCCAAATATGCTCAGCCACAGAAGGTATCCTGATGCAAACCTTCGGCACGTTCGGCAACGGGGACGGCGAGTTCGATGGTTGGTGATGAACTAAACACTAAACTAAGAGGGCAAAGTGCAAAAATCAAAGCAAACGCCAAAGTACAATAATTAAGGATGTTGCGCGGTGTGCGTGAACAGTGCACGCGGTGAACTGCTTGTAGCCGATCGCTACAACCACCGGTATTTTTCCTTCAATTTTGGGCAAATGTTTGTTTTGTGCACAGAGTCCAAGTGTTCGACCTTCGGGGCCAATTCCGGCGCAAGTTCGGTTGTCGCGGTAGCGGGCCTGGCCAATTCTTGCATTGTTGGGGCATTGCGACAGATGAACAGCTTGGACTGGTCGGCGGACTTTGTGCATCTACACGTTGTTCACGTTGTTTTTGTTCAGATTTACGTGGCGGACAAGGACAACCACAGGATCCAGCTGTTCGACGCCGAAGGCACCTTCCTCACCAAGTTCGGCTCAATGGGCGACGGGGCACGCCAGTTCAACCACCGTCAGTCCTTATATTTTCCTGGTTCAATTCTTCGCCTCTTTTTGTGTGAATTAAAAAACAAAAATTCACTACAAAACGGGATCAAAATTATTTTTGGTCAATTTTTGGCCATTTAATAACCCAAAATGAGGCTTTGTTCCTTTTAAGCTCTTTATCTGGCGTTTCATGCCGAGAAACGGTTGTTGTACGTGTCGGACAGTGCGAACAACCGGGTCAGCGTGTTCTCGCCCGACGGCACGCCATTGCGGCATTTTGGCACGGACAATGGTCCGGCGGAGGGACAACTGAAACTGCCCCGGGGCATCGCCGTGGACCGCCAGGTAAGGAAGACAGTTTGACGATTGTTGGAGGTACAGTACCTAACAAGGTACAGTACCGATAAAGCACAACACTACCTATTACCATTATTCAACGATAAGTTATATTATTCGTATCGTGGAATAAGTTATATTCCACGATACGATCCCCGACGACCACACGATAAGCTACGATGGATTCCATACGATACGGGTGGTACGGTACCTATTGTTGATCAATCGTATCTTCTTTTAATGAAGATACGGTATACTACAGTATACGTGTGTTATCCATACAATACCAATAGGGGCGATAAGAGATAAGGTCGGTCATACATAGTAAGTTGACGGTAGTTTACGCCATCCATCATTCATACCGTACTATGTATTTCCACTGTTTTCATTCTTTGTCAGGGCCGCGTCGTGGTGGCGGACTCGGGCAACAACCGCGTGCAGGTGTTCTCGCCGGGTGGCCAATGCGTGCGCGTGTTCGGCGCGTGGGGCTCCGCGCAGGGACAGTTCAAAGGCGTGGAGGGAGTGTGCCTGCTGGGGGAGGGAGAGGGCAAGCTGGTGGTGGCGGACCGGGAGAACAACCGGGTGCAGGTGTTTGCCTGACGGAGGCAGGAACATGGACTGCAGCAGGAGATGGACAACAACGGACCCAGAAGATCAACATGTTCAGGATGGACACAACAGTTGGGCAGCCGCCCAATGATCCATCCATGTATTCCCTCCCGACCTGTAGTTTCCTCTTTTGGTTTCAACTTTTTAGTATATTTTAAAAATTTGACCAAAAATTGGAAAAAATCCGTGATTTTTTTTTGTTTTTTTCAGCAAAATTTTTCCAAAAAAATGAAAATGGACCTAGGAAGGTGCCCCTTTCGTTGTTATTTTGTTGTCATTGTTCGTTTGATGTTGTTGTTGTTGATGTCCAA
Organism: Rotylenchus robustus; assembly: GCA_034700465.1. Lineage (NCBI taxonomy): Eukaryota > Metazoa > Nematoda > Chromadorea > Rhabditida > Hoplolaimidae > Rotylenchus > Rotylenchus robustus. The sequence goes on along the minus strand of JAQIYK010000768.1, from coordinate 395 downwards.
TCAGTGTTCTTCCCAAACCAACCAATCAACCGATGTGTCTGTCTATTTTTGTGTATAAATCGAAAAAATGCACAAAAAGCGGGGGAAGACGTACTTGCAACACAGCCACAATTTACACTGTTACAATTCCCTACTGAGGCAATGCACACACTGATCAAAAAAGAGCTTTTCCCAGTCCAATTGTCTTCGTTCAGCCTTCTTCCCTCTCATCTCACAGATAATAATAAGATAATAATAATAACATCATTAATAATGACATCATTAATAATGACACTGTGAACACAACCCGGGGGAAGTGGGAAAGTGTTGGGGAAAGTAGGGGTGTACAAGGTGGTGGGGAGGGAGGGGGGTGTACAAGGTGGTGGGGAGGGAGGGGGGTGTACAAGGTGGTGGGG